>BMAO01023503.1:35000-105807 GCA_019973975.1 Trichonephila clavata
GGTTTGTGAAAAGGTCGCTTTATGTCTAGTATGAGAAAGATGATCTTTTCTGTAAGCATTAATCATGTTTGAGTGCAGTAGGATTGTGGCTTATCCTGACTGTCGTTTATCATTCCACAATTTTGCTTCTCACATTGATCATGATCCCTAGATTGTCCTGCGAATATGAAATTAATTGGTCCAGAAAGGCCATATAAGGCCGTTTCGCTTGGTATCAATGTCCTTCAGCCACTAACGGCAACAGGACATATATCTTGGGTGATTGAATATCCATATCTCATGTATCCATAGGTAATTCGACAATATTCAACGCATCACTTAGTGTTTTCCTGACGTTCATTGATGTGGCTTCCCTTGATTGTTGCAAAAGAAAAAAAATGCATCTACATTGTTGAGTTTTACGGCGATCATGGATACAGGATCTACGTTTTGTTATATTTTCAGTTGGATCTAGATTCTACACTTGCGACATCAAGATGGGTGTATCCTTGTGGGTAGATTCCGAGAAAAACAATTTTTGTTTACAGTTTGCATGCATCATTGTCACACGTAGCGAACACCTGGAGTGATAAAATAGGGTACATTTGGGTACACTCCAGTTATTTTTTTTCTTTTGCAGAGCTATGTCTAGATTTCTTATATATTCAGGTTTGTGACTGTTCGAGAACTTCATAACATTGTATTCCAACAAAACAATACATGTCTTCATGTTGAATGTGCTGTCTTGCGCTTTCTCGATACAGAGAATGTTTAACTGTTGCCTTAGTGAACACATGTTATCATACACATGCTTAGTGACCATGCTATCATTCGACAACCTTTACCTTGAAGGAATTCTGGTTTAAAGAGGAAACTGCGTCTGTAGGATGTACCTGTTTGTTATTGAAGATGAGTTTTACCCATTTCTCTGCTATATTCTATAACTCAGGGGTCGACAACTTTTAACTGTGGCGTGCCAAACCAATCTACCACTATGATTCAATATGCCCTACAGTAGGACATTTTTAAGCAATTCGATTCCCGCGATAATACATGCCGAGTTAGAGAATTCAGGTCAATAATATAGATTTACAGTTTTATTATATATTTATTTTGCATTATTTAAAAATATTTCTTAATGTAAAAATAAAGAGTATAAATTATGTAACTATTTCTTCAACCAAAATAAAAAAAATTAAATTATACATATATATGTATTTTTTAACATATTTTTTTTAAATTAGAAAGAGACAACAGGAAATATAAGTATTTCACTTTCTTAGAGTTCAATAAAAAGATAAATGAAACTTTTAATGCGAACCTAATGCTTGCATCGCTCTATTTTCATATCACAAAATCAGGGGTATTATGTGTGACTTCCAATTTGACACGATTCTGAGCCATCAATTGTAAAGCAATTTCCTTGTGAACTCGAAATATTTTTCATATGAGGAAAGAATTTTTACTTAGTTATGTAGCGGAAAGCAGAGTACATGCACTTTTCTCTCTTCAGACAATTAAATCTCTCCAGCAATGACATTCAATAGTTTAAAAAATAGCTGTAAATTTATCAACTTCCATCCTCTCAAAAAATGACAAATTTGCAGAGTGCCACTGAGAATTGTACTCCGAGTACAAACGGAGCACGTGCTCATTAAATCTGCGGGTCCGAATGGTGTCGCCATCTATCGTGAGCAAAATCATGCTGTCACCTTCATGGGCTCAAAGCTTAGGCTAATGACAGACGTATCTCTAGCCCGTTGTCATGATGAATTTCGTGGGCCTCGATCTGACTACGTCAGACAGGTGGCATAAGCAACAACACAACGAGAATTGTACCGCGTTCCAAATGTGGCACGCTTGTTATAGGTTACCAACTCCTGTTCTGGCTGTTATTTTTTCAATGATAGTAGCTCTAGATACTGAATTCTGGATGGTGTGTGCCCCAAAGGCATTTGTAAATTTAACCATGTTGTCCTTCCATTATATTACATATGTATAATTAATAAAAATATACTATTTGATTTCATTCTTGTGTAGCAATTATAATAACCTGTAATGCATTGGTCGAATCTAATTTTTTGTTCATGATGAAATCCGCTAAAATCGTATTCAATTCCATAAAATGATTTTAAAAAATCTCTTTTGTAGGAGGCACATATTAAGAATATTCGGTTTTTAATTTGCTCAATGACAGCTAAATTTTCTCGTAATTTCTATACTTATAAAATTGTAACTATCTTCAGTCAACTTATTTTACCAGTTAGAAAAAGTAGTTCGTTCCTGCAAGAAAGAATATGTTATTGAAAAAAATAGAAAGAAGAAATTGTTTTTAACCAAAAAAAAATTTAATGTGTATTCGTTTTTAAGTACTTTTAAATAAACAATGATTTTTATTTATTTTAATATTTTCGTAATGAAATGCATAGATTTCAGTTTCATTTCAAGTATTCAAAAATCTTTCTGCGAATTAAATATTTTTAACAATTTTGCAAACTATTTCTTGTAAGGGAATGTAATTGTTTAAGAACTAGCTGAAATGTTATATAGCATGAAAATAATGCTCAATCTTAAAATAAAGAAAATGGCTCCAGATCAGAGGTGAATAATTGTTTTGATTCGAGGGCTACATTGTGGAAGCGGAGAATACCGGAGGGTCGCACCTTTTTTCAATTCCTACTCTTTCTATTAGTTCACACCCCCCCAAAAAAACCTTGTTCAAATTTTCAATCGTTAATAAAAAACTTTTTCTTCATCCACTCAAGTTCAAATACATTTTTTTAAACTTGTAGTGGGTGACACTTGATGTTAATACAGTTTTTTTTTCAAATAAAAATTCATTAATTCTATTTAATTAATAAGTAAATAGTAACAAACAAAAATAATAGTCCAACACCATATATAAAAAGAAAAATCGCTTGTTGTGTCCCTGTAGCGCAATGGGTAACGCGTTGGACTTTAATCGAAAGGTCGTGGGTTCAAATTCCGCCTGGGTTGGCCTAAATTTTGAGAATGTGAATTCTCTTTACAAAACTATTTTACTGGAATAATTAAGTTTAATTAATGAATAAAGAATAACAAATAAAAATAATAGTCCAACATCTTACATAGAAAGGAAAAGAGAAAATTGCTTTCTATTTTGCCACTTAATATTGTGATTCTGTCATATGTATAAACATATTTATATTAGTTGTAATTATTTAGTAAAAAGTAGCTAAAATAAATTTTTTCTTTGTTGACCTAAGTAGGAATTGACTTAAAAATTTATTTTTTACATGGATTGTTAAATGATTGCATTTATCAGTTAAATTTGCCTTTCAGAAAAGGTGGTTATTGTTCCATTTCAATCAATAAACATAAGTTAAAGGAAATAGTGGCAGTTTCATTCAATGTATTTATTGCTCTAATTTCAGATCTATATTGCAAATACATTTAATTTTAGGATCAGTTTAATGAGAAAATATACCCTACCATACATTTCTACAATTTTTTTTTAAATCAGGAGTGAGATAGCTTGTTGAAATTTTCATCAGATCCTGCAAGTTAATGTCATAATGTCAGCCAACGCATCTAATTATATTTAATCTTGATCTTCTTACAAAAAAAACTCTGCTCACAGTTATATGTTGACAACTTTTTTTAACCTTCTCTTTTCGGGCCGCTATTTGTCTTTACCTATCTAGAGTTATTCTCTCTTTTTTTTTAAAATCAAAAGTTGTAGTAATGTTCCTCATTTTTAAATTCTAAAAATATTTCTTATATTGTATCAAATGTATTTCGAAACGTTAATTTTTTTAAAAAAAATAGTTTGCATTAAAAAACTAATACAAAAGAAATATTTTTAAAAAACTGAAGTTTAATGGCGTCACGCATTCGAATTTTCTAAGGTGTACTCCGCCTCTTCCGTCCCCCAAGACTCCTTTGTAACTGATTTACATCCCGCAATGCCATCTTCTTTCAGCACATTCGAATTCATGCTTCGGCGCACATAAAAAAAAAGAAGAAAGAAAATATACTTTCTAAGTTTAAACCTCTTAACGTGAATGAAAATCAGAAATATAGGGAAGTAAGTCAGTAATCACTTCCAGAATCCGGTTTGAAATACATTCTGCGGTTCCGTGCGGAAGATGAACTACACAAATTTTTGTTCGATTTAATGGCTTCAGGCGATACGCAAGTAGGTCTCGAGATTTTCCGCTATAGTTTGTCTAAATTGACCTGAACTGCTGATCTGAGAAATTTGTTTTGTCTGTTTAATTCCCAAAAAAAATTGAATTATGATGTCAACAAATGTGTATCTATCCAAGTGTTTTGTCTACTGCACGAATACATTTCCGTCACAATATTGTGGCAGGTGATTTCTTTTTCCGAACACGTCTTTGTGTAGCGAGTTTCTTGAATTCAAAATGAGGAAATGTGAAAATTGCGTGTACTGTTTATTTAGTGGGGAAAAAATCACACCTTCTCTCGAAATCAAATGACAATATATATAAACGGCTTTCAGAAAATATTTTACTCTTACACTTTTCTGGACAGTGGAAAAATCAAGTCTCTATCATTAAATGCAATATTTTGTTGACCCTCCACCCGGAAATAGACAACCTTATAAGAAACAATAACATCGTATGGAAGAAAAACATTCGATTGCTAAAAAATGGGAGGGGGGGGGGCAATTGTTTTGACTCGCCGGCCACATTGGGGAAGAAGCGGAGGAAAACGGAGGACCCCACCTTTTTTAAACGATTGCATTCATTCGTTAACTTTTCACCTCAGAAAAAGTTTAAATTGTACCATTAAAATTTTTGAATATACGTTAAACATAATATAGTAGCAGTTTTATTCAATTTATTTATTATTCTGATTTTATATCTGTATCTGCAAGCACATTTAATTTTAGAATTAATTTAATGAGACAAATGCACTATCACTCTCTCTTTTTTCTACACATTTTTTTTTTTTTTTTTTGAAAACAGAAGTGAAATTTCTTGTCTAAGTTCTCATCACAACCTGCGAGTTAATGTCAGTAAACTTGCATCTCTATTTACTTTTGCTGATCTTCATTCAAGAATAATTTTTCCAGAAAACATGTGAGGATCCAAATTTAGAGGAAATTTTTTTTTTTTGTGTACTTGGTTTTCTGACTGTCTTGGAGGGCCGCTAAAAGAAAAAAAATCTTCACTATTTGTCCATCTTTTTTGTAAAACATTATAAAATAATATATTAATAATAAAATATTAAATAACGTTTGTGCACGTTAGCTTTTACCAAGCTATGAAGAATTTTCAAATCTCTGCATTGCATTTGATATATTGTATTACAAATTTTAGCACGCTATAGTCTGCTTCACTATTTGGTATTGATTAGAGGGATAAAAGTCCTTGGACTCTCTCTGAATGAGTCATCACTTTTCAGTGGAACTGAAATTAGAATATTATGACCAAAGTGTTATTATATTTTGTCTCTACAAAGTTAAGTAATTCCTAGAATAATATTATTATTATTATTTTTCGGTTACTAGAATAATATTATTATTATTACTTTTCTGTATTATTCCTTTTCTGTTCTTTTTTTTTAAATTGAAAAAGTGGTGATTATTTTTTAATTTAGTTATACAGTATTAACACTTGTAAAGGGGTTGAGATTTTGTGGAATCTAAAATACCGTAAAATATACGGCGTATAACGCGCACCCCCTTTTTAACGAAGAAATCTGAAATGTTAGTAGACAATGCTCTTATGTTTTAAAGTCATTTTTTCGAGGTATTATCCCGGATTTTTGAAAAAAATTGTATACTTCTAGAACTATAACACTTTTAGTTCATAATGTATGTCATTTTTTTTTTAAGCAAATCGTTTTAGATATGTGTAGAAGTAAAAAAAATTCATGCTCATCTCTTTTGTTATTTTTAAAGCTATCGTTTTTATACCCGGCGTATAACACTCATCCTTAAATTCCGATCTTATTTTTTGTGTTAAAAGTGCGCCTGGTTTACAACATGTATAAACAGATTAAAGATGAGCGTTTCCGTGAATTGCGGTTGCCAATGTGAAAATAACTTTAGGTGAGGGGTAAAATATTTTTGTTTTTTATCTTTTAATGTTGGGATCTGAAATGTAAATATTCCAGATCACCGTTTCTCAAACTCTGAAGCATGCCCCTTCCCTCCCCCCTCCCAGAGAGACGTGATAACTCTACGAGGGGGGCTCGAGCATATTAAAAAGTCGAAAACAAAAAATTACTTTAAAAAAATTATTAAATTACTAAATAAACAAACAAAATACATTCTGGCATAATAAAAAATAAAATACACATTTGCACTGATATAATACACTTAAAAACGTATCAGTACTGCACAATGTATTTTATAGTTAATTTAACAATACTAAATTAAGAACAACATTAATAATTACCACTGACCCCATGGGCTTGTCATTAATAAAATTATGTACAGAAATTAACTCTCATCTTGATAATTTGTGCGGCTTACAATTATTACCTTAACTGCTGAATTGAAGTTACGCTATTTGCTCCCCAATGCCCCCATTTCCCACGTAGGCACGCGCATGTGATGTATTGGGGGAAGGGAAGAGAAAAGGAATAAATAAGCAAATCCTTCGGAAATGAGTAAATCGTTCGCAAACACTGTAAAAATCAGTTTATTGCCTTCCAAAGTCTTCGGAATAATTTTATGGATAGCAGTGCTCAGAAAATATCGTACTTCGGAAGGACGTATATATACGCCCGGGGCAATTAACGCTTTGTCTGAGCAAAACGTTTATATACTCCTAGGACACTTAAGAGGTTAAAGTCGTTGTTGTTGTTGTTTCTTATCCCAGATGGTGTAGCTGAGCTACACCATCTCCATAAAACCAAAAAATCCAGAAATAAGATAGGATTTCTTAGAACCTCGTCATATGGGAAACTCAAAACAATTCAGAATATGACTGGGAGAGGCCTGATCAGCCTCGCACCTATGACACTCTGGGAAGACTTTTCGGTCCTGTTGAAAAGACAGAGACAGTCGTATTGTAGCTTTAGTGTCAAGGGTTTATTATTGAATTAAATACATTGTTATTGTATGGAGAGGGGGGGGGGCACGATGTGAATTATGATTGAATGTTGAGTCGCAAACATTGAAACTTTGAGAAGCACTGTTCTAAATAGATGAATTATGTAATAATTCAGTATTTCTTAAACTGTGGTCCGTTGACTTTCGTTGGGCCCCCAGCTCCTTTCTTGGGGTTTCCGCAAAGGTCTTTCATTTAATGTAAAGATTTCCCTCTCTTTTATACAGACTCTGAAAGGCTTTGTAGAAAAATTGAAACATATGCCATCCTAGACAAGGTAACTGAATTGCCCCCAATGAAAAACTCTACCAGAACATGTATTTCGATCAAGAATATTAATTCAGTTAGAGCATTAATTTAGTATTTGTAATATTTTAATTAGATGTTTACTGTTTTCGCAAAAGAAGAAAAGAAGTGTTAAAAATGACTATATAAGTAGCAGAGGCAATCTTAGGATTATTGAGGGTTTAAATCATAGGTTCCCAACCTTTTTTGAGCAAGCGCCCACTTTTCTAGTGAATGTTTCGATATCGCCCCTTTTCTAATGAATATTTCGATACCGCCCCCTCCCACTCTAGAGGAATAAAAGTGTACTTAATACATGGTGAAAACAAGAGTTAAGTTTTAAAACATATCCTATAACTAATAGAATATATTTTTAATTTAATTTTTCTAAAGCTCCATTATTTGAAATAGCTGTTGCCACAAATATAATTAAATGTGTAACATTATATATTTTAGTCATATATAGGATATTGTTGGAATTGAAACTCTACTGAATTTCTTCTTCATTTAAAAAAGTGGAATTATAAAATTTTAGCTTACATGTTATAAAGACAGGCAGGGGGTTTGATGATACGAAGATAAATATAAAATGACAGTTTCAGCCTTTAAAGAATCACACGTTAATTCCTGATTAACATATTTTATTATATTTCTTGGATAATATTCGCAATAAAATCCAGTGGACGAAACATTTTCCCTACTGCTCACAGACAAAGACAACACGTGCATTACAGAAATTAAAATATACAATATCATTCCGTGTAATGTAGGTCTGAATGCAATGTAATATTTAAGTTTTTCATCCACTTCCCGAACTACTGAAATATGTGAATTTTCGTACTTGTAATATAGAAATGATTTGTGTGAATACATACAATCAACATAAGGTAAACAGCATTAAAGTTTACTTTTGTTAATAATAATCAGAGTGTTTTCTTAGTCTTTTTTAGACTATATTTGGTTAATCTGCCCAAGCCTCTCGTGCCATCTCAACGCCTTTTAATTTTCTCTGGGTTTCTTACCGCCCCCCTGAAAGTCTCAAACGCCCACAAGGGGGCGTTATCACCCACGTTGAGAACCCATGCTTTAAATCATTCAGAGCCATGTGTTGAGAGTTCTAAATCTTGGGGGTCGCGATGATCAAAAGTTTAAAAACTGCTGTAATAATTTATTTGGGACAAGTTGTAAAATATAAAAGCAAATTTGTAAAGTAATATTTTAATGGTTTGAATAATTGATATCAAAATATTTTTGTGAATGCAGACATAAAAATATATCTCTATATGTTTAATTTTTTATTTGAATAGATTTTATTACCCAACTTTTACTTTGATACTTCAATATCAAAGTTTTCACGAAAAGTTTGTTGCTCTGAGCAAAAAATTTAAGAAATTTGAGACACGAATTGTTTAGTAAATATCTTAATGTGTCTCTAAAATATTTGAAAAACTCTCACAGGTTTTATTAAATATCACTTGAGTAAAAAATCTGGCAAAATTAAGCATTTAACACATAAAATAAAAATATGTGAGTGATCTAATTCTTTTCCGTTTCATTCACTAGTGAGATATCAACTTTATTTTTATTTTCTTACGTCTCGACTGTCAATTTTTGGTTTATTTGTTCATTTTAGTTAAACAAAACAGATTCGTTCCTCTTTTTTTCTGTTTCTAAAGTGTTAACTATTAAAATCTGAAATAAAATTCTGGGGAAATACATTGTAACGTCTGGTCACTGTTGGCGGTAGATTAATGAGTGTTTGGCGCTGTTCCTCGCACCTGCGGTGAAGGTTGCTATTTTGGAGAGTAAAGATGGTTGGTCTTTGAACGGGACTGTGATAGAAAAGTGTGTCCCTTGCTTTTTTTTTTTTTTTTAGCACGAAGTGGGAGACTATTTTGTGAAAAGGAAATATAGTTTCTTTTTTCTTTCTATAGTTCTTTGTTTTGACAGGGCCTGTTTTTAATGTATCAAGAAAAAGATAGTATCCTGGGTTTTGTCGAAAGTGACGGACTGGTGCTTGCTTTGGTTGTACTGAGATAAAGAAATAATTGTATTGGATTTAACACAACACATAGCGTTGAGAAGTTTTGAGAAAAGTAATAGATTAACATAGTATATACAAACATTATTTAATTTTTAAACCAATAGCGGAGAAAATAAATTGTTCTTGATTTGAATTCATATCAATCCATAACTACACGAGAATTTCGAACTGTGGTCAAATGACCTTAACGGACACCTGAGCTAGAACCTCTGTCTCCTAGCTACCATACTTCGTGAAGACTCGTGATTCTCATCTAGAATACAATTCTGAATTTGCAACCCCACAGAATTTTTACTTTCTCCCTCAATTGTATAATGATAGGGATTATTTGAGATTTGATTTTAATTTACATCGTACTGTGACGCAACACGTCAAACGGATCTCGTAATTTTGAATCCAGATTTTCACGCCACCCCAACGGGAAGACTTTAAACCTGAACAGATTTAACGTTTATCGACCTTTTTACATCAGTCTTCAGTAGCGTTAGATACCGAACCCACGACTCCGCAAACGTTTATTTATGAAAAAGAGAAAAATAAAAAATACCTTTTTAAAAATATATATATAACAACAAAAAAAAAGGTTTCTGTGGAATATTACCCCCCTCCCGATTCTTGAAAATACTTCCTTTCCCTCCTCACAAACGAATCATTAAATGTAAAAGTATTTTTAGACATCTACAGAACAATTTAATTTTCTTTCAAAGACTTTCATTTTTTGCTCTTATGGATGGACTGTATTCATTAAAATGCATGCAACAGTCTAGAATTGAAATGGAAAGTAGAGATTTCATAATATATTAACATAAAGTTCCCGAATTCAGAATAACCGGCAGACGGAAGTAGAAAGTACTAAATACATTTTTAATGAGCATCTCTTATTAGTCCACATGTGTGTTTGTCACGTCCTCCGACAAAATAAAGACAGGAGCACTCCAAAAGGAGTAATAATCACACCTAACCATCGGATTTAGATTATAAAGAATTTCAACATTTTTTTTTTTATCTTTATGTGTATAATATTAGGTCTACCGGAAAATTCTATTCGTTTTAAAAATAAAACAATATTTTCATATTTTGAATAAATTTTATAGATTAACATAACTACCATCATTTTTATGACTGTTTGTTGTGCCTATTTATCTGCTGGGCGCTTGGGGCGGGTGCCCAAGGGCCCTAAAGATCCCAGATAAGCTGGACTTAACCAGATTTTCTGGTTATAAATTTCGTTTTGCCAGTGCCAAGGGGCCTGTAGATCTTATTTGCCTAGGGCCCGAAATGAGCTTAAAAAAAAATTGGCACTAACTTCTTGTTAGCGTGATGGCAGTTTGTACAACCCATTTTTAAAAAAAGTGTCTTAGCACTAGAGGTGAAAAATTGAACCAAACTTGACTGATATCTTCTTCGCTTATGAAATTTTTGCCCAGCAAAAATTTTTTAAGGATAGAAGAGCAAGTAATAATCGGAGGGTGCTAGGTCCAAAGAATATAATGGATGCGACAGAATTTTACAGTTTAGAGCTGCGACTTTAAATCTGCGTTTGACCTGGCACTACCTTGAAGCAGTATGATGTCCTTTCTAGTGAGCATCGACGGCATCTTTTCTAGGAGATCTGCTTTTACATTATCTTATTGCTGATAGTAGCTCTCTGAATTTAGCTTTTCTTTTGGCTTCAACAGCTCAAAATGTATTGATTCTCGAATGTCCCACCATATATAAATCATTCTTTTACTCAGACTCACTTTCGACTTAGAGTCGAAGGGGACAGGTTTTCCAAGTTCACAATAAGTAGTTCTCTTTCTTTACAGCGTTTTCATACATAATCCACTTTTCATCCAGCCCAAGAAGGGTTCTATTTTGTTCCATGCAAGTAGAGATGTGCTTGTTAAATTTCTCTCACTTAACTTATGTGGCACCTATCTCGAATATTTCCATACCAATCCTTGTTTCTGAATATGGCCCGAAGTGATTTGTTGAGCTAAATCAAGCCTTTCCGAATTTGAAATGTATTGTAACCGAAAAGAACAGAACGTTCTGGTACACCTAATCACTGGTGTTGCAAGTCCTGATTGAGCCCTGTATCAAAATTCCGTGGAATCCTTTATTTGGGCCCATTTTCATTTTGCAATTTTTTGCTTATAGATTTTGGGGGCTCCGTATTTGTGATATGGTGGTAGCTACATCCCTGGACCTAATATATATAGGGAAAATTTGTTGGGGGGAAATGGATCCCCTTTTTTTCAAATAATTATTGGACAATAATAATAATAATAAAGTCACACAGCGGTCTAACACCATAGATGTTTCGATATGCATAAAAAACCCTTTGTAAATAGTGTACTTGAGCGCTTTTATGTATGTGAGCACTTTAACTTTGGGCTTTTATGTATTCTCCAGAAATTAAAAGATCATTTGAAGTGAAAAAAATCTACTGGTCATCTGCCCCAGAGAATCTGGGTGAGATGAATCGGGTATCATTACATATTAGCATCAAATTTTCCGAAAACAGCTTTAATCTATGTACTAGTATCCAATAAAGTACAATAAAATAAATCTTTTCAGATTTTTTTTTTTTTTCGTAAAAGATCATTTGAACGCAAACAAACATCATTTTTAATGCACGTCTTAAAAATTTTTTAATAAGATTCGTGTTTTTAGTTCATTTTTCCATTTTCGAATTTTCTATATAAGTCACACTTGTTTTCGAATTTTGTACAAAGGCACATTCAAGCCAATCATCTGGGCGCTCTCTCTCTTTCTTTTTTGTACATCTATAGTTTCCCCACTGTTCACATAAACATTCTCGTATCAGCGTTCTTCTTTTTCGTTGTCATCACTGCTAACCTGGATGAAAGCATCGTCTTCTGACCTAGAAGAGTAGGTCGCAATCTTTCTTCTCTTGAAAGGGATTTTTGGAGTCTTCAACTCCGTCATTATTCATTTTTTTTCTTCCTGACTTTTTCAATTTGCACTTTAATGTATTCTTCAGAATTTAAAAGCAGCAATTGTAGCAACGCCTTTTGAAGTGGGTTTTTTTCACCTCTATGACTAAGGTGATTTTTTTCGTTAACGCGGGAGCAGGCGCGCACTCGATACTAACGTGAATGGTCGCGCGGGGTAACTGAGTCACCCCAATATTTTTTTTCATAATTATTTTTACTGTGCACAGTAAAATCGCAACTTCAGTGAATAATTCAACTAAGAAAAAAAGCATACTTACCTACTTTCAAGGATTTTTCAGTTTTTCTTTTGATAATTTGAGAAAAAATATCAATCTAACTGAACCAAGAAGTTTCAAATGTGCGTGACTGTAAAAAAAAAGGACACAAATCACCGACACTTTTTGCTAACATTACAGGAATGTTATTTGCAGGCAAAACTGTCCTATTTTGTTTAAGTTATCGTAGTTTTATTGTTTTTTAGTGATCAACAAATAGCATGTTGAACTTTTTCTTGCTTAGGTAGCATTTGAAAATTTTCCTTACCTCAAAAGTTTTATTTTCATCATTTTTCTTAAGTTTACTTTCTCTATCATGATTAATACGCATTATTTCTGCAGGTTCTTCCCTTGCTTGATCAGTTTCAACTTCCTTCAATAGAGATCACAGATGCCCATATCTTTTTTTATATTCTGCTCATTTGCATTTATAAACCGTAATAAGTCGTGCAACACAACAATCAAAACCATTAAGTTGCTCGCGGGGGGGGGGGCATGTAGCCTGTTCATAGAAATATTTGGGAATAAAAGTGGTCACGCGGGGAACTCAGTCAAAGCAAGTACCTTAAGATTGTAAAAAAAGGTTTACCACTTCCAAAAAAAGAGGGAGATATGTGACAAATACATTTTAGTTCCCATGAAGACTGTCATATAAGAGGATATTGTCAAGGTCATTGGTAACAAATAAACAGTTTTCCCAGAATTAACGATTTCGTGAGCCTGGGGTGACTCTATGCCCTGCACGACCGCTCCCGGGTTTTGTGGTGTTACTACTAAGTTCTGAGGAGTACCTTCAATACAGTTTTAGAAGGAACTGATGCTGGAAATCTTTCTAGATTGTAGATCACTCCTCTGTTTCACCTGTGGATGATGTTCGAAGAGCAGGTAAAGATTCTTCCCCGATGTCTATAGATCATAAGTTCCCAAATGGGTTCCCTACGGACCCCAAGGTCCTTGTGACTAATGAAAAAGTCCGCAGAAAATTAAAATTAATTTGGAGATGCGTGGACAGCGTTTGGGAGTAAGCGAAAGACTTATTATACAGTAAAATATTTGTAACTCATTTCCGTTATTATGAAAGTTAAAATAAACTAGTAATATACTTTTTACGTGTTAAAAATTTAGAATAAAAATTAAAAATTTTAGAATGTTGTTGTTGTTTCAAATACCTTCGGAGCATGAAAACCTACACCAAGTCCAATTGACGTCTCCCAAAAGAATGTCTCAAACCATATCCTGCTCACCAAACAACTGTCCCTGGAAAATGCCCCAGCATTCCAGAAGATGAGCAGGAGAAGCAGAGACAGGTATATAAAGACTTTACTTCCTGTATAAAAGTCAAACCACACAGGTGACCACTTCTAAGGCTCACCAAGGCCGTCTGAAGAACCTTGGATCTCCTACACTGAGGAGATAGGCCAGGACTCTTAGCTGCGTATCAGAGGTGAGCAAGACGGTTTTGCCAAGTTAGATTCATTTTAACCCTGTGGTGGAAAATTTTAGATTAAAATGTTTTTAGATATGTGCAAGTTTTGCACGGTTAAAGTTGGACCGATTGCGGGTTTGGCCGTCTGTGCAGGTTTTAAGTAGGAACTGAATCTTTCAGCTACGCGCAATAACTTGTCTAAAATATGGCAATTTAAAAGAGTCGTACATCTGATCAACAGTTTAGTTTTGTTTTACGCATAATCCTGATATGTGCGAAGCGAATGCAACAGTTTTTTCCTAATTTTGAACATAAAGAAGTTTTATTTTTTGCATTATACGAAGATAACAATCCCATTGAGGAGGGGAAAAAATCTGTTTCTATATTTTAATGCAATAGTTATAATTTTGAATGAATATTCCTTCTGTTATCGCAATGTTTTATTTACACTTTATTTTTACTTCGACATTTACCATGTAGAATATCAAAGTTAAATTTATACAAGTAATTTTTTCTGTTAAACGTTGAGATAAGAATTATTTCTCATGGGGGGTTTATGACCAAGTTTTGGGTATGGAAAAGGCTCCATGGGCAGAATAATTTTGGGAACCACTGTTATAGATGCTTCTTCCAGTGTTGTTTTAGCAGGTTCTTTGATCGTAAGATAAGGTATATTCTGAAATTACCAATGCATTCGAATATTGAGTCCCCAATTGCCCTAATTCTAGACATGACCTTCTCAATGGTTATTGTTCTGGAGGTTTTTACATTTTTCTGGATTTTCGTGAATTTATATATACTATCGTAAATTACTATAACTTATAATATTGTTGTAAAACTAGTATTATTTTATGCAAACAGTTGGAACGAGTCTATCCGCATTTTTCCTAATAATCCTCTTGGGTAATTACTTTCTTTAAATATTTTTTGAATGAAAACTTCCTCCCGAAGAAGAAGAAGAAGCGATATATGTAAATTATGTCATGTATTTAAATATTGGCTTTCGGGTTCGAGAGAGAGAGGTTAGAAGCGGTGAGGATTAATGTAAGATAAAGTAAAGCTCTCTCTAGACGAGAGCACTTCGTAGAATTTGATTAATATTACGATTGACGATTTAGTCAATTATTTGTTAAGTTGGATTCGGTCGGTTTGGATTGTAGATTACTTTAGAAATTATCTTCAAATATAAGAAATTATATTGCCTGGAAGTGCTAAGTGTAAGTGATCCGATTTGTTATTATATCTCCAATTATCTCGTCTACTTCGCTATTGCTCCCATATTTATCTATTGGTGCATTTCTTAATTTGGGTTGTTGAATTCGCGTCGCTATTGAGAATTGTAAATAAATTGTGTTGTTTTGACTATGGCTAGTTTTTCTTCTAACTCTCGTATACTAGTGGCTGAGGAAACCTAACCATCATTACCCAATAATCGAAACAGCTCTAAAAACACCGTAAATTTTAAAAATATTGAGTATTTTTTGTAATGGTGCATCTCTACCGATAATAATTTAAAGAAAAGAATTTTTTTTGAGTAAGCGTTGAAATATAACTGTTTAAATATTGATTTAATTGGAAAAAAAATCAGTATAATCGTCAATACATTTTTTTATCTTCATACAAAACAATCCTAACCATCAGATATTTGTTTTCGAGGACAAGTCGTCAGTTGATCTTAACACAAATATTAAAGAAAAAACTGTGCATATGCTAATGACTACACGATGAAAGAGAAAACTTCAATTTTTTTTTGTAATGTTTATAAGGGATTGGTGCGGATAGTTCGGGGAATAAAAAACAAGGTGATATTAGTATTGTCATATATAAAATTATTTATTCAAATGTCTGTACTCAAAAAGTAATATTTTTTGCAAAATGTTCAATCATATTTGTAAACTAATTGCATTCTAAGAAGGAAACATTACGCACATATAATAGCTTAAATATGTTGTAAATACTTCAGATTCAAGTTTATTTAAATATCTAAAAATCTACCTGAAGCGTTGTTCCGTACTTCGTCGTCCTTTCATTTGGTTTATTTGACATAATTAAATTAAATATTGATTTTCAAAAAAAAAATTTTTAATTTTCGATTTAAAACTAAGCGCAAGTCGCCGATCCGAGCATGATTTCTAACTAAAACAAAGAAAACCCGAGTAACTTACTCACCCGAACCTGACGCTTCATTTAAATTCACTCTTTAGCAAAATGCACTTCAAAAATTCATAGTTGGAGAATTTTTAATTAGATTAGAGAAAGATTAATATTTTATCACCACACACAAATTATAATAATATTTTTTTAAAAAAAGGGTGACAAAATAAACATTGGTGGGCACTTAACAGATAAATAAAACCAATCTTCAAAAATATTGTGTGTGAGCAAACCATTAAAACTCCTATCTCCGAATACACAGAACGTAGAATAAGCAGCCTCAATAATGCTCTCTCTCTCTCTTGAAATCTGCTTAGGTTTTTCCTATTTTCGATCATTTTCTGAATTCTCGTAAACTTATACATAAAGTAATATAATATTTCAATCAATAAGTTAAAATAATTTGTTTTTTATGTGAAATTTTTTTTTGATCCATCCAAAACTTTAAAACTAATTTTACATGAAAAATAAAATATTCAATAAAACCGTTCTTCAAGGAATAGGATTTTGATTTACATTTATATATCTGTGTATCACTGCTTTCTTGATACCGAGATAAAGTCATTGTCTTTATTATTGTTTTTTTAGAATATTGATGTAATAAATTTCAATTTTAAAATTATTTTTTCATTTATATAATAACATCCAGTTAAGTACAGGTAATTTTGATTAAATATGTATATAATTGTTATTCATTATATAAATATAAATATCACACTACTTCATATATATATATTGTTGCTTTGTTTGTGCATTTTATTTATATAAACAATATTTATTGGTTTTGAAAGTTAAAAGAATCATATATTTAGGTCAAAGTTGCATTTAAATGCTCAGAAATACGCAAAAAAAAAAATTTTTTTAATGCGAAGTTCGGTTAAATAGTAATTAAATAATTTAAAGTATTTTTTGCTGCAAAAACTACCCTTGATTTTTGAAATTTACAATTAGTAGCAATGTGAGAATTTAATTTAAATTGAAAATTAAACTGGGAAATTTGTTACAGCTATCGAAACAATTTCAAAAATAGAATTTTATATACTAAATAGCAAAAATATAAATTTTAATGTGCTTATAAATATAATTTAACATCTAAAAGTAAAACATATATATATATATATATATATATATATATTCGGAACTGAAAAAGACCTTCGACAGGGAGACTCTTTCTTGCCTACTATTTAACATCGCTTTGGAAAAGGCCGTTAGAGACCCTGACTTAAACACAAGTGGTACTATTTTGCAAGGAACTGTCCAACTTCTTGCCTTTGCCGATGATATAAATATCATATTAGAAGATCAAAAAGTTCTATTATCAACGCTTTTGTAGCTATTGATAGTGCGGCATAGGAGATGGGACTTGTTAATAATGCAGACAAAACAAAGTTTTGGATTTACACAAATAAATTTCCGTATTTGTCTCCTTTGAAGATAGGTAACTATACTTTAGAAACTGTAAAAGAGTTTACTCACTTAAGAACTCTCTGATCTCTGAGCAACGATCCGAAAATTGAAATAAACAATAGAATTTGTTTGGCCAATAGAAGTTTTTGTGGCCTCAGAAACCCATTCAAGTCTAAGTTTATTTCTATAAGCACCAAATTGAGCATATATAAAACTTTAATCAGCCTTATCGCTCTGTATGGAAATGAATGTTGGACCCACAATAACGCAGAGGAAGAAAGGTTGCTCGTTTCTGAAAAAAAATTTAAGGAAAATCTTTAGACCTATTCAAGAGAACAATGAGTGGAGAATTCTTTACAATCAGGAAATCTACAGGAAAAATGGCGGGACTGTCTCATTGTAAGAACTATAAAACCATCACGTATTAGATGGCTGGGTCATCTACATAGATATGCCGATGTTTTTCCTACCAAAAAAAGCAAGTTTTAAGAAAATTGAAGGGACCAGACGTAAAGGATGACCACCTGCACGATGGTTAGACGATGTTGAAAAGGACCTCAAACTAATGGGAATCAACCGATGGAAGGCTATCGAGACTGATAAGGCCAACTGGAGGAGGATTAGCGAGTCAGAATTGGCCTGGAAAAACCTGTTGAGCTTATGAAGAAGTTCATAATGATTTATAACTGATAAAATTATCACTTAATTTTTCGCAACATGGAACAAAATGCTTCTGTAAAACAATATTGTTAAAAATATTTTGCTTTATAATATCTAAATTAATTGAAGATAATTGAGTTCTCGGATATATATTTTTAGGAAACTTTGTTTGAACATATTTACTTCAAAATTATATGGGCGAGGGGGAATCAAGTGATTAGAATGATATTAACGTTTCAAACTAGTTATTAAGATGGAAAAATAAATTATTTTAAATTATTTGATCATTTGTTTTGTTTTATAAAATTGTGTTAAAAGCTTAGATTTAAAAAACAACGCTTCGATGGAAAAATAAATTCTAAAATGATTTTAGACTTTAAAAACTATTTTTAAAAAAAAGTCGTACATTTCCGAACTTTTAATGATTTGTCAATTTGACACTGCTGTTCTCATAAACAGTAACAAAAAAATTGGTTTTAAGGAGATATTTTATAATATAGGAACGTAATATAAAAATAAGATTTTTTTTTTAAATATATTCTGTCTTATGAAAAAATCTTAATATACAAGTTATAGAAAATAATTTTTGTTTTTGAATATTTATAACATCTAAGCTTTCAAATGAGATATCACATACTTTATTTCTTGCAAGACACGTTTTATTTTTTAGAATGGAGATAAGTTTAAAAGATCTTAAATCTTAGACCAAAAATGCTAAGATACAGACGATAATGTTTGTTTTAATTTTGCCCTGAACTATATTCGAATCTTTAGTAAAAAATTTTTACAAGCTGACACTTGAAAAAATATATAATTGTGGCTGTTGTTAAATATCTTATCAGAAATTTTTGTAACGTATTTCTTTTTTTTAATTCATTTTATTGGTCCTTATTTTCACCACAGAATTATTAGGAACTATTCAGTTGAGGCTGGGATCGTAGCTGTAGTTATCTATATCTGTCGAATATTTTTAGGCATTACAAACTGGCAGCAAGTCTTACAGATATAAATCGAAACAAATTGTTTGGGTCTGTCCTGTATCATTTCGTGAATCGTTCGAGATGATTTTATTATTTCCAAATTTGTTCTCATGTCATACCGATTATTTTATGTTTTTGTCATACTGATGTATCATGCAATATTTGCATAAGCTGAGGATGTGAAAAATCATGAATTTGTTTCCGTTGTAGTTCAAATTTCTTTAAGTGAGCACAATATTTTGAAATACCTAAATTCTTTTATTTTTTAGTTGAGTATGATTTTTTTTCCATATATAATACACCTTGATATTATTTAGAAACCTTTTTAAAATTTTCTCATTTTTCTTATTTATTATTTTTTTTGTCTGTTTTGCATTCATTTGAATGAAGTAAGTCGATTACTATAATCAGTAGCGAAATTCGTTTCAGTTACTAGATCATGTAGTTTTCAATATATTATGATTCTTTTATTTTGTAACATTTGAGTGATTGTGTAATTGTATGATATTTTGAGTTTTATTTTAGAATTACAATTACTTTATTAAGACAACTAACATATGTGGGAATTCAATCGATGATATATTTTGCTGTATGAATCAGTTTTCTGTATTTCTTTCATAATTTCTATGAAATCTTATCAATTTTTTCACATAACTCTGATAAGAATACTGTATGAGCTTAGTCATTAAAAACTGTTATTTATGTGCATGTTTACATTTGGATTATGAGAATATTTTTTTATAAAGGGTCATAAAAAATTTTTATGTTCTTTAAGAAAATTAGAGAAGAATGCATTTGTTTTTTGGTACTTGCGTATTATCACAACACAATCACCAATGTTCAAGAGAACTCGCCAAGTTGGTGACCCCAAATTTCTCATGTGCCGTATGCACTGAATTGGCAATCATGTGCTTCATTTCATATAATATTGCCAATAGGTTGCAATAATACGCAAGTACCTGTTTCCCAAAACCTGCCTTTGCATCTGAGATTTGTTATTTTCATGTTGCTTTAATAAGTCTTTCTTATCAGATTTGTGAAATTTGCATTATTCCTTCATTTAAATTATCAGTTTTTTAAAAATTCTATCCATTTCTCTGTATTTTTCAATTTTTTTTTCTTGCCAAGTTAAGCACAAAATACAAAATTAAGTGTGTGTTTTTAAGTTGTCCTCAACTAATACATTTTTACTGATATATATGAAGAATTTTATTACATTTTTATGTCCCCTCAAAATGGAAAAAGTATGCATTTCTCATATTAGCATACAGCTGTCACTCAGTGACGTAAAGTACACTCCTGCATTGCGGGGAGAGGGCAAAGTTTAACTGATGCAAAGTACATATTTGGGCTTGGGGCCCAAAACCTGAGTTCGCAGGGGCCCTAATATTCTCTGTTAAACTACTTTTGTCACTGTTCGTTTTTAAAAAATTTCTATAATTGCTTATTTATTTTAATATTGTGCTTGATTTTAAAAAGTTATTATATATAATGAGGTTATGCTATTTAATTAAAAGAGAATATTGGGAATAAGAGAATATTTTCTTTCTCTTTTCTGGGAAAAGTGTATGATACATTTCAACATCTATGTGGTATATTTAGCTGATTTCTTTCACAGTACTTTTGATTCAATTCTAAACATTTTTTGCATACTTTTTTTGCCTTATTTTTTCTGCATCAAATTTCCTAAATTAACAAGGAATCAACAAATTATCATTGAGAAATGGAGCCAAACTTAAATAAAGTCATTTTTTAGCCTTGAAGAAATTGGGGGAAATGCCAGGAAGTAAGTCTTAATGAAAAAGTACCATATATAGTTCATACATTGGAGAAGTTTGAGAATGATATAATTTATTGTAAGAAGTTTTTATAAAATTTTATGGGTACTTACATATTATCGCTACTAATTTCCCTATTCTGTACATTAGTTACTTTAAAAAAAATTATTTGTCTAATTATTTTGTCGTTGTTACAGTCTGTACATTATGGCCGTATTCAATCATTCTGTTGGAGGAGGAACAGACATCAATACTACATTTGATAATTCAGCTCTTTCTCTAGAACTGTTAGAGAAGGCTGAAAGAGAATTGATGGAAAAACCATCCTGGAGGGATCGAGATATACAAGCTCTTAGAGATATGATAAGTGGTATGTAACTATGCTTTTATTTTGGATAGGGAAAAAGCTTATGTTCCTGTTCTTTTTGTAAAAATTGTTTTTTAATCTGTTTTTATGTAACTACTGGCTGACCCAGCAAACATTGTTTTGCCAAATAAATTATTTCTATTAAATATTTTGGTAGTCAAATTAAAAATAACTAACTCATTGTAAGTGTGACTGAAAGAGGAATGATGCACTGTGAACGATGACGGCTTATAAAAGTAGCAAAGCACCAAACATTTCTTTTTTGAATTTTTTGTACTTTTATTATTTTAACTAATAAATTTCAAATTACATCTCTATTACAAATTATGACAATTAAAAAATAACATTATCAAGCTCTTAATGCAATGGAGTGTACGATATTTTTAGTGAGTCCATCTTTAGCCAACACAAACAAACTGAATGGTTTACCCACGTGAGAACATGCCACGTATAATTGTCCATGTGAAAAACACGGTGTGCCCAAATCTTAGTCACAAACAGACATCATTTGGCCTCGAGACTTATTGAATGCCAATCTAATTGGAAATGGAATCCGTTTGCGTAGCTGTATGGTCGCCAACCATGATTCCAACAACGTCGTCAACAACAGGTGCATTGAATCTATGAATGTGCTCTCCAGCTGGTGTTTTATCAGAATTGATGACAATAGCATGATTGCCACTTTGTAATTTGTGCATGTGTGATTTGAATCATTTCAACAATTCATTGTGCACATTCGATAAAGCATCCAATTCACCGACAATGCGTCTGGTAAAAAGTGAACTGAGGTTATTGTAGCTACAACGTGCATCCACACGATTAGCAAGTGTGCTTTCGGAGTCCTCACCGCCCATAAAGTAAATTTGTAAAAATTTATGTCGTTCGTTTGACATTGGCAGCAATGAGCCCACTTTGTGATAAACTTGACCTTTGATTTTGAATGTTGAATTAAATTGTTGACCATTTGCAGCATTATTTGTAACTATTTCTGTTGCTCCGAACAATGTCATTTGGAAACATGAATTAAATGTTCGAATTGACTTCAGGAACAGGTTAGAATCGGGATCCGTACCGATATGTAAACAGTTCAATGGTTCAGGTGGTGTTTCAATTTCCGGTGGGTTGCACTTTTCCTGATGCGTGACACATCCCGGCTGGCTCATTTTTTAATTTAAGCGCATTGCAATGTGAACATTCCTTGTCCATAGCACCAATTGTCACATTCGAATGAGTGTAATATTTAACATTGGGCTCATACTCGAATGCTAGACAACGAAATGTATCGGATGTAAATGCTCGACATACTTGTTGGCGTTGTTGGTCATTTGCTCTGAATGTGTCAAATAGGAATCGACGTGCTTGTCTTTGTTCTAATTGTCTTTGTTGATTTTGTTCAACTCGTACCTCTTGTGATTGTGATTTACGCAACTGCGCCATATTCACACGCACATCTTCATTAACCTGTTGGATTTTTTCGTCTTTTCTTTGAGCTGTTCTATTTCTCATGGCTGTAGATTTAGTAATTTGACGGCCTAAATCAGACCCTTTGCGTCTTGCTGGCATTATTTACTGTACAAAACACACAAATAGATCAAATTGAAGTACTTAATGCTAGAAAACAGAATACTGATAATGTATCTGTTCTTTTATTATTTTACCTCTACCTTTCACAATACGTATATATTTCTCTTTACATTGAAAATGATTCCCGAAAATTTTGAGCACACTGAGTATTACAGTTTTATTAATTGGCGTTTAATAATAAATAAACTAATAAATTATAAATATGAACTCAAAATGTCTGAAAATATGCAGAAATGGCTTATACAGGAAACACAATAGTTGTTGTTGGCGAGAGCTCATGACAGTGTTGAAAAGTATTGATTTTTATGAGATCACTTAATTAACTGAACGTGAGAACTATCTTGAGCAAAATGGGAATAAATAATTATAGCACTGCAAATTGATGATACATAAATAAATTTTGGCAGAATAATCCCTCAATAATATGTGCTTTTTTCGAAATATCATAAACTTTTTCACATGGAATAAAGCTCAACAGAAATATATTATTTACAACCTCCCTAAATGACAGTGATGTATTTATCTTCCTATAATTTTTCTCAGGGTCTGGGTCTTTCTTTTTTCTCTGACATAGTAGTATTTTTCTGGCGTGAAACCGATTTTCGACGCCAAGCAAAACAATCAACAGGGGTTTTAAGGTTTTTAATTAATATCTCTTCTCAACTAATTGTAATATCAGAATGAAAAATAGTTTACGTCCTATTTGCAGACCTACTGAATATACGCACAAAATTTCATAAGATTTGGTCCAGTCGTTTCGGAGGAGTTTGGCTACAAACACTGTGACACGAGAATTTTGTATATTAGATATGTCAGTAATGGAACACAATGTAGTTAATTTATAAAAATAATATTTGTATAAAGAACAAGAGAATTATATAAAATAAATATTTTAAAACTTTACTCATCAAAGAAAATGAATTGCTTTAAGGAGAAAAAACAGTTTGAATTTAGATATTTTAATTTACTATAGAACATTTTTATGATGTCTGTATTGATTAGTGCTTATGTTAGTTTAAAACATTCAAAAATGGCATGCAGTTGATTACGTTGAAGCATGTCATATATAGGAAAAATGTTTTGCCTTTGAGTTTTTTCATAATTGTTGCTCATAGGTTGCTTATAGATGCAAGCCTGTATATAAGTGATTATTCAAATGCTATTTTTTTTTTGATTGTGTTGTACTGAAATCCTAACTCAAAAATGTAAAATCTCACATTATTAATAATTAACGAGATATTTATTTCATTATATGCAATTATCTTTCAATTAGTTTTATCTCATAAAATCCACAAATCTTAGAGCAGTGGTCTTCAAACTTTTTCCACTCATGGAACCGCTAGACCTTGAATGTATTTTCGAGAAACCCCTAGATCTAGAAAATGATTTTGTGGAACCACATTCCATGCACATACTTAGAATACATCTCAAAATAAAATTTTAAGTAGATCAACATGTTATAGGTACTTTATGTAAAGGCTGTTAAAAAAAATAGGGCATTTATTATTTAAAAATTCTAATAGGATTTTTTAAATATAATTGACTCAATTAATAATATTAATTTGTGATCAAAGTATCACTTACCCATGCATTATATTTAGTAACTGGGATATTTGCTAGCTTTTTTTTCGCACCAACTGTCGAAGTATAGGTCTATTGAGATTAAAAGCAATCACATAAATATTTTGAGTTTCATTTGTTTGTTATACTTTGTTTTTGTCGTCATTCACTTTGAGAAATATATTTCACTTAAACACAATGTTCTGACTGGCATTAAAATGTTTATAGCTTTGTGAGAATTATTTAAATTTAGATTTTAACATTGAATTGTAGATAAGCTGTTTCTTCTACTTCATTTTATGTGTTTTTTCCCACAATTTCAAAATGGTGCATTTTCCATTAGAAAACTATTTAGAAATGCAAGACACTCTGTTAATTAGCGAGTAAAAAATTATCTTGTGGAACCCAAGATAGTAAACAATAGAATATTCACAATCTAGTGGAAAGCATATATATAAAGCTAAAACATTTTAATATTCTTTTATTATATTATAACAAAAGTTTAAAAAGTGTTGAAAATTAAAGTTTATTATATATAAATAAAGTTTTCAGTTTTAATGAATGAGATACTTGTAATTATACATAGAAATAATAATTTTGCATAAATATTTATAAGTTTTTTTCAATTTTTTTTATTGTGATGTGTATGCTTTGTGGAACCCCAAGGTTGATTTTTAATGTTCTTAAGAAATTTTGTAACTTATACTGTTGTTGTTGTTGCTTATCCACTTGGCCTAGACCACAAACTAGACCAAGTCCAAAAGACCGTGTAGCTTAATTAAATTAAAAACAACATCCTCCTTATTCAATAATTGCACCACAGAAGCACCAATGCATGCAATGATATGGGAGGGAGAAGCCATAGCCGAACAGCGACAAGAAGCATAAGTGTTCTCAGATCCATTAAATATTAAGCTCTGGATGTGACCAGTCCTAAGTCTAGATAAGGTGGTCTGAGAAAGTCTAGGACAGGTGCATTGCAGGGACAATCCCGGACACTTAGCGGCATGTTCAGGCAGAGACCTCCAAATAGTTTTGATCTTGTGCGTGAACATTGAGTGGACCTCGGAAGCTTGTAGTTCAGAGGAAGAGGCAGTGGGAAGTTCGCTGCCCTCCCGAGCAAGCAGATCAGCAATTTCATTTCCATAAACCCCAACATGCGAGGGTATCCACTGAAAGCATACCAAACTGACCTGGGTCAATGCAGCTAATTTTGAAAGTATATCCTGCCCCAACATATCCAGATTTGACCAATCCTTTAAGAATTGAATAGAGCTTTTGCTGTCAATCAAAATCCTAGTATCAGATGCACAATTGTCCAAAGCAAGGTTTAAGGCTTCTCTAATAGCAACAAGCTCAGAGTGGAAAACTGAGCTGTTGTCAGGGTTTCTAAAACAATATCGAAATTCCTCAGTATTTGTTTTCATAAAAACTCCACTGCCTGTTCTGCCTGAGTCAGATCTGCTTCCATCTGTGTAGAGGACCAAGGCCTGGGAGGGAATATTATCTATGACCTCGAGGGCAAGTTGGCGCAGCAGTTCTGGGTGTTCGTTATGCTTGATAAAATTCATTTTCAAGTTTTCGTTAAAAGTTACATTACTAAAGGTAGTAGTAGGTGTCAATAAATTAAAAGGGATGCAGGGCCCAACATCAATGTCTCCCAGATCCCGCTTCCACATTAACCCTAGAGGGCTATCTTTCTTCAGCCTCTGATTACTTGTCCATTTTGATAAAAAGATCAACGTTCTGTTGTAGGATCCAAAACTTTTGAGTGTGGCGATGTATTTCGCACAATTTGCTTCTCTTCTCATGGACAAGGGTTGGAGATCCAATTCGTAAAGGACAACATTGTTGGGGCAGCAATATCTTAGACCAGTGATAATTCTGGCTGCACTTAGCTGTATTCTTTCTAACTTTTTCAGATTAGAAGGTGTAACTTATACTTTATTTAAATGTGAAAAATAAAAGAAATTATCCATTAAAATATTTGTTTTGACCTTAAAAAATCTTAAATATTTTTCACTTTGAGATTCCACTCTAGAACCTCTTGATTTTTCCTGTCTTTCTTGATAGTTTCACTTTGTGATCACCATCCACTTGCTCCATGAATCAGCTTACAACAGTCCTATCAGTTGGTTCAGATGGAAAGATTGAGTATGGAAATTTAATAAATGCAGCTGTAAACACAGAATTGTACAAACAAATGCTTTCAAATAACAGGAAAAAGATGCATGGTTGTTCTATCTGATTTTGATTGCTCAATATAAATAACATCAATTGAACAAAGACAGAAAAGAGGACAAAAAATTCTACCAAGTTGCTGTAAAGTAGCAAGAGATTATAATAAAAATATGTGCTCAATCAATTATATTAATCTAATGAAAAGTTAATACAAAATTGAATGAAAAAATAGAAAGTGGCAACATACTATTTTCTTGATGTGACATTATTTTCAGATTTATGAAATGGTTCTTTGGATCCAGTTAAAACTTAAGAAGCTAAGGACATCTAAAATAGATGTATAAGAAGTTTGGTAATCTTTGGAAAGAAGGAAGTTATACATCTACAAGATTTTGTCATTCTTTCACAATTATCGAAAAATAAAAACAACTTATGCCTCTGAAGTATCAAAAAAAAATGTAGAACACTTTTCTGTAAATTGCGAGACAAGAACATGTATTTCAAGGGTGTCAAACTCAAAGGTTGACTTGGACCAAACAAATAAGGTTTAACATTTGGTGGGCCGCAAAAGAAATCTCAATATTCATAACCTAACTTTTGACATATTTTAGATGTTATTTATGCTTAAATACCCTATTTACCTAATTGTGGTATAGTAAAAATAAATGTAATCATTTTGTTTAATAATAGCAAGAAAGAGTATAATTAAAAAAACGTTTAGCAAATTCTACCTATCTTATTTTTATTTTGCATTGGCTTATTACTTCATTATGTATTATTGTGGGTCGATATATTGGCTGGGCAGTGAAAATGTTCATTGCGGATCACTTGCAGCCAGGCAGCCGCAAGTTTGACGCATCTGATATACATATTGCTGCACCTTTTACTTATCATTATCTTCGAGTATAATGTTTTTGTCTTATAACTGGCCTCATTAGATAGTGGAAAATTGCTATTTTCTTAAAATTGATTATTAATAACCTGTATGTTTGTATGTATAATTTAAAATTACATGAATAAAAAGGCACTCCTCAAAGGTAACTAGATTGAAAGAAAATTCATTTTCAACCTGATTATTAAAGTTCTTCAAGTATAAATTTTTCCAGACTTGAAAAAGTTCAAAAGAAGTTGCGGGAAATCACTGTTCCACATGAAAGTCGCCAAATTCACCTGACTGTCACAATAGTTGCTGTCACTGATTGTTGCTACATTAATTAATTGACTTTTATAACATATCTGTTTCAAATAAATTTTTCATACAATGTGAAGTTTCCATAAAGCAATATCTTCCAAAATCCTTGAATAAACTAAATTTGTTAAATCGTTTGCTCTTTTGTACAGCATTAAAGAATATATGCATAAGTATTCAAAATCAAATCACTATATGTATTAATAAATAGAATAAATACCATTCAAAATTAATATAATTGTTTTTGTGTTTATCTTTATAATTCTTTAAAAGCAAAAATCTTGCTATTTTTACTTTTATAATGAAGTAAGCAGAAAATATATCTCAACTCAACTGTACCATTCAATGTACTTAGTATTTCTTCATAAACAAATTATTTTATCTGCATTATCTGATATGACCTTTTTATTCATTTTGAATTATTTAACTCTTTTCTTTTTACGCACATGTTTATATTAGCTGTAAAGTATGTTGTCCTATAAAGTGTTTAATATTTTTTAAGTCTTGTTGAAAATAGAAGGCTATATCTAACATAACTTGCAATAACATGAACAACAAACCACAATAAAACTTCAAATAATAACATGAAATATTACATTTAAGGAGAACAAGACCACTCTTTTTGGTAACATAAAATTTATAACACAATTTGAGAAATAAATTGCATAAGTTATTGCCTAGTGTCATATAATCAAAGTAGTCAATGTTTAACATATGGAAGGAATCATTATAGAATGGCTGGTCTTCTTTTCAACATAACATAATCTGAGGGAAAACTGAGAAAAATTAACACAGCTTATATAGCTGTTCCGTTTGAGAGGCTCTATTGTATTTGGATACACATCATATGTATAATTTTTCATATACTTGAAAAATTTTGATCGCTTTTCAACTTTTTCTTATAATTTTGTTCTTTTCTTTGATCTCATTTCTTTAAATTATTTCGTCTTCCCTAGTATTGTAATTTTTCTTTTATTATTTTTTGTTTGCAATTTGTAAAATGCGAATTTTTTTTTTACTTTAAATAGGCTAAAAGTATGCTGTGTAACAAAAAAGCTGCTTATATTCAAAGGCATTAATTAAACTCTAGCTTTAATTGTATCAATAATTTTATTTTTCTTTCCCTTTTTTGATTAAAAGTATATTTCTTTTACTTAGCATCTAACCATTACCAAAAAATTATGTATCATAATTAACTAACCTAATTTAAGGTTTTACTTTTAAATTTTATTATTCTATTCAAACTTTTGTTAAATATACAAAAATTTATATTTTACGTTGATTACAATTCTGAAAATCTATATCTACCGATTAGTCTTTAATTCATCAGGGTAGATATTTTTAATAAATATTATACAAAAGTACTATTTTAAAAATGCAATGTCAAACCAATGGTGTTTACATAATAAATGTACTTTAATTTTAAAAAAAGACAAGATTTTCATCAAAGTTTGAAACATTGACGTTTGATATTACTTGTAAGCAATTATGATGCAAATCAAGCACAATTGTTCTTATGTTGTTTCTAAGACTGTCATATTACACAGGTTCTTTCAACTATATGTTGTTGAGGAACTTTGCAATTAGTGTTAATATTATTTTTTGTCACATGCATTAATATATCCATGATATGTATGTTATTAAAATGTAATAATATAATATATTGTACCTTTCCTTTCTTAAGGAAATTCTCAAATTTTCTTATTCTTATAACATGTATAAAATATTTGAAAATTTATTCATCATAGGTGAAAATTCTGTGAAGAGCATTAATTTTATTGATATTCATATCTTTCTTACTCTTCTGTATTTTCAACATATTCTTGAAAAATATTTTGTCACACTTTTTTTGAAAAATAATTATGTATTGATTCGACTGTTAAATTTTTCACTTTTGTGTGAACATACTTCTATCATATTAAAAAAGTGCATGTATTTGTTTACTTTATAATTTTTTTTTTATTTTGTTCTTGTGCATTTTTTTTAATTTAATTTATCACAGTAAATTCAATTCATATTCTATTTTGATACCATTCAAATTCTAATATTTAATTTATGTTAAAGGATATAAGTACATTTAATATGTTCACAAGAAATAAGTACTTTGTAAACCAAGTAATTTCTTTTTCAGATGATCCTGATTTAGTCTCAAGATCAGATGATGCCTTTTTATTAAGATTCTTACGTGCTCGAAAATTTGATTACACTCGATCATTTAGTCTGGTTCAAAACTATTACATGATGAGAGTCAAAAATGCAAACATATTCAAGGATTTCACTCCTTCTTTCTTAAAACATGTGCATCAATTGAACCTCCAAGGTTTTCTACCATATAGAGACCCAGAGGGCAGAGCCATATTTGTTTTCAGAGGAGGTTTGTTTTTTGCTATTTTAAAACGCATTATGTGATGTACTTTAGTGTCCCTGATATTTTTTGTGACATTTTTAAAATTATTTATTTATGGAAACTTTGGCATCTCTTCTTAAAATAGCATTGCTCTTTTTGATCTTAAGAATATGCAGTTTCTTGCTCATTGTAATAAAATGAAATCCATGATAATGATATTGACCAAGTTTGTTTTTTCCCTAAATTAATAGTTTTTATTATAAGAATTTCCAATTTATTACTTTGCTTTCTATACAATTTTGATTTACAAAAGAGGTAAGAATTTTCTTGAAGAATTTGAATAAAAATTTTGGTAATATTTTTACTTTTTTCTTTCAGTATTAAGTTTTTAAAAAATAAATTAAATTGCTGTTTTTAAACATTATTAATCTATATATATGTACTAAATGCTAATTTATCTATAGAATTATATAATGATTTGTAAGTTTTTATAAGTATGAACTTCATGTATATGATGAGTTTATCTAAAAAGGATTTATTAAATCAGTTGCCTTTTTATTAATTCATCAATTTTCATTTAGAATATGTTGATGCATTTGTTTATTGCTGTTTAATAAACCTGAATGTTTGCTTTAACATGAATTAATCAAGTGCATGTGTGTGGAGAGGGAATGTAAAAGTAACAAAATTATTTCTTTCTCTATAAATGAAGTATCTTTAAATTTATGTTTATAGTCTTAATGTTTTATAGGTTTGCCATCATAATTTCTCTTATGCAGAGTGAGGCATTTAATTTTTCAAAATGCTTTTCTAAGCATACAATAGGCATTTTAATTATTGACTTGGTAATGACTAATTAATTAAATAGTAACATGCACACAGACAGTAACAGCATTTAAATTTGAGTTTCTTGTTATATTTTAATATAAAAAAATTTGTTATTTATGAAATTAATAGATTTTTAAATTTAAATAAGAATGAAAAGTTTAAAAATATTTTTTGTAATAAAAACTGTTTTTTAGAAATTATGAAATCTTTACTTAACTTAATTTTGACATTATAAAGTTTTTCAGCAAAATTTCTACTATATTTAAATTAATTTATTTTTCTTTAACATACAATGGATCAATTCTATTTTTCAATTCTTACTATTAGTTCACTCTCTCTATATATTTATCTTGTTCAAATTTTTTCAATCATTAATAAAATATTTTCTATTCCTCCAGTCAAGTTCAAATAAATTTTTTTAAACTTATACTGGATGACACTTGATGTTAATACATTTTTTCAAATATTAATTAATTACCGGTTTTTGATGCCAACTTAGATTTATCTCCATTGTTGTAACAATGTAACTGTTAAAACAATGACAAAAGTTGGCTTCGAAAACCTGTTTTTCAGCCAAACCAGATGTGCATTGTTACAACATTGCAGACAAATCATGCTCTTTTTTCAATTCCTACTATTAGTTAACTCCCTTCCTGTATATATATATATATATTTATTTACATCTTGTCCAAAGTTTCAATCTTTAATAAAATACTTTCTATTTATCCATTCAAAGTAGGAATTGACTTTAAAAAAAAATTTTATATTACTTGTTGGAAATTATTAAATGATTTAGATATATTTGGCTTCAGAATGTATGTGTGAAAAATAAGTAATTAATATTGAAATAATTATAGTACTTAAAATTATTTCAATCAAAATATATAATCATTATATTATTCTTGTGTGACACTTATTAAGTGAAAACATCTGAATTTTTTTTATTACAAGTGAGATAAGGCCATCATGTTTGTTACTGTTATAATCTTTATTTTTAATTTAGGTCTGTGGGACCCTTCCCTGTGTTCAGCAGATGATCTGTTCCGTGCCAATGTAATTTGTTTGGAGAAGCAAATTGATGATCCTTTGACACAAATCAATGGAGTTGTAGCAATACTGGACATGAAAATGCTAGGATTTCATCATGTACGACACTTTTCACCTAGTCATGCACTCAAGATTGTTTCATTGGTGCAAGTATGTTTTTTTTTTTTTTGTTAAATCTTTTAAATTAAAATTTTTTTTACTAATAATGAATCCTTTCATTATTGTGCTGTCTCTATCAGTATATTTTTAAAAATATTCAAAACTTTATTTGGAAAATTTCATTAATACCTACATGTATTAAAATCACTTCGAAAATTTGTAGGTACTGAAAATTTTTTAATCCTTATGGATATTGCATAGAGTTGTGGCCTCCAACCAGGGAATGAAAGATCTGATCATTATTTGTATTTTATACAGCTAATAAATAATAAAACAATGTAATAAGAAATTTAAATTGGCATTCGAATATTTTGAAACTCAGTTTTCATCCATTTTCAATTAAGAAGTACGTAAACAGAGAAGCAGAATAATATTGAAGTGATTTCAACATTATTTCAATCAATATAGTTGTTCTCTTGTTTTGGAATGACCAATTTTCAATTGTTTTATTTTATTTGTTAATTATTTAGATGTTTTTTTTAAATAAGTGTGACTTCAATTATTTATATTTAATAACATATAATTGTTCATCATTCATTAGTTCTTTAGTTTTAAATTCAAATGAAATAAGCTCTTAACAAGGGAAAGAAAGCTGAAAAATTAATAAAATCAAGAAAACTGATAAGAGGGGTACTCTTAAACACTACTTTGTGGGACTTTTGCTCATGTTTTTGGAGACCTACATGATAGATTACAATGGAGCAGGGTTGGGGAACCTTCATGGATCAACATGCCATTTTTCTTAAGAAATGTTTAATGATGTATAGATGTGCCATCAAATAATTTTGACTTATGATTATTGGGAATACAATAAAACTAAATACTAACAATTTAAAACTCTGTATTTAATACGAAAAAATACATTTTGCACTGTATAGTAGTAAATGTTTTAGTTATATGCATAATTCAAACTATATAAAGTAACATTAGTGTGACTTCTGTTGTTGCAAATTAGAGGACAAATAACATATTAGGATTCTAAGATGTTACTCCCACTTATAGCAAAATACATGCTAAATTCGAGTCATCTGCCAAATGGTTTCTAAGCGAGTCTTTAATGTTACTCATCTCTGAAAAAAATGACTCACAGACATAGGTAGAGGAAAGTATGGTTAAAATAGTATGAAGCAGCTACCTTTCAAATGATAAAATGTGTCTGGAATCGAATTTCGTGTTTCCAAAAATTCTTTAATAAAATTTTTACTTAGATTGTTTGTTAATCTTTCTGTTTCAATCAATTTTAACTTTTCCTTTGTTTCAATAAATTTTTGAATCTATAATGAACTAAGCTGGAAATCAATTGGTTGTATTTCAAATTCTTCAATTTCCAACCAGTCGAATTGGGACAAGTTCAGTCTATCAAATGAAGTTGCATCAAGTTACATAATAAACTTTAGTGCTTTCAATAATTCTTTGAGCTGAGAAAATCTCACTGAAAATTCCTTGATTTGAGAATCAACCGCCAACCTGCGACCAATCACTCTTGTTTGTCCGTAATACTTCTTTGTGAGCTTTGTTATTTTGAACTAAAATGCAGACCGTTTTGATCGATGGTGTGTCCAAAACATCGTGTTGCGTGCCATTGGTTCGTAATCCGTGCAATAGAGAATAGGTGGGTGATTGGAGGCAGGTCAACCCCATGCTAAAGTAACAAGATAATACAGTGTGTGGGGGAGGGTATGGTTGGTGCATGCTTGCGTGTTTTCTCAGATTATGAAACCAATTCCAGGAAAGCAGAACAATATCCAGAAGACAAGTTATGGGGCGTCCAACATCCATGTGGGAAAGATAACTATACAATTCACAAATGTTCTCTCTACTACTTCTTTGGTTTCTCAGCTTAAGATATCCTGTTTACTAAAAACTTAATAATGAGATGGAACTTTATTGCCTCAAGACCAATTGTCTGCACCTCACTCATTCCAGGTCAAAGAGAATGTTTTGGTGACATTAACATCATCCTTGGACCCACAGGAGCAATATTCTTCTGTTTTGTTCAATGATCAGTTGAGAATCAGTCTGACCACTGATTCTCAATATGATCACACATACAGAGAATCGGTTACCATCTCTCTTACAGTGTGAAAGTAGATCACTCTTTCAGTGGTTGTGTTTTGGGATTGGCAGGCATGATGTTGGATGGATGGCACAGAGCTGCTCATCTTTCAAGGAGGCATCCAGACAGCTCTGAAGTATAGGGATGAGATCTTGGAGCCTTGTATAAGGCTTTTCAAAAATGCAGCTGGCAGCCGATTCTCTTTTAGGAATGATAACATTTGTCCACACAGTGCTTGTTTTATCAATGGATACTTGAATATTTAGAGGATTGAGGGGCCTTCTAGATATCTAGATCTGAATTTCCCAGAGTATGTTTGGGATGCTCATGGTAGAGCTGTTTCTACTCACCAGCCCTTTTCCAGTGTTTTTTCAAAACTAAGAAATGCCCTGTCAGAGGAGTGGGTTTCATTGTTCCGAGATCTCATAAACAGTCTTTTAAATAACATGTGAATTCATTTTCAGAGCAACATTGGCATCAGAGATAAACATATTGCATGTTAAACCCTCCACAAGGGCTATATTGTTGTATTACTTTTTTGATTACCATGCTTTCATTTAGCATAAATAAAGATGGTAAAGGGTGATGATGTGAACAAGTACCATTAATTTCAAAAGTTTTCATAAATTGGTTTAGCAGTTTTTTCAAAAACTGCTAAACCAATTTATGAAAACTTTTGAAGTTAATGGTATTTGACATTTTTATAAAAACTGCAAAAATGTCATAATTGTGCACAAAGAATGTGTACAGGTCATATAAAAATCAGTTGTTTTGTATGTTAGTGTTAACAGGGGGTTCATTTTTATACAAATTAGAAATATTAAAATATTGAATACTTGGTATAAATCTTAGTATTCAACCTTTTTATTGCCGCTGACCAGTCAATATTTGATAATTTTAGTGTGTCCTGCTAGGGGGGCATTGCTTATATTTTAGGGGGGGGGTATTTTTTAGTGTTTCCATTTAATAATTTTATTTGATTGTATGAAAATATGCCTTCAGAATAAAAAAGTTGCACCAAAAATGAATGTAAAGTGATTTAACATGGAACATGAAGCGATATCCTTGGAAAGTTGCACAAAATAGTTGCGAGAGGAATACATCACAGTAAATAAAATGGAGATAATTTAATGTTCTTTGGATGGCTCTGTGCAATTTGATCCATGAACTGGGACTGGTCTGAGGTTGGGGACCACTGATATAAATTTATTAATAATTGGAAAATTTAGTAAATTCAGCTATATGAATGGAAAATTAAAAGTTCCACACTTTGAAGCCTTTAATGCAATTGATCTTAGTTGCATTAAACTAAAAATCTATTCTATTAAATTCCTGCCCAATTTCTTTGAATAAAAAGTATCATTTGCTTAATATTTATTAAATTCATGTACTTTTTACAAACTTACTGACTCTTTAATTGTTAAATATATTTTTAAAAAATGAAATTGGATTTTGCTTTATTTTTTACAGATTAGAATCATTGCTCTTATTTTATTTATTTTTTGTATCCTCATAGGATTCCTTTCCTGCCCGTTTTAAAGCTGTTCATATTGTTAATGAGCCTGCATTGTTTGATCTTGTCTTGACGATTGTTAAGCCTCTGATCAGTGAAAAAATTAAAAAAAGAGTGAGTTCTGCTTTTTTTTTCCGACTTTTTAACAAATTTTTAAGTTTTCATATGTATGAACAATTTTTAAATTTCAACTAGCTTTATTATTCATTAGTAACACTTGATAAAACTTATTTTTGTAAATATATTTGTATGTCAACAATGAATTTAATTGCATGACTACCTCATGAAATGCCTGCACAGATTCAGTTTAGGAGATTTCTCAACTTTCCCTTTATGTAACACATCACTCTCAATAAGTCGCCTAACCAATAAAATAACACTTTTAGGCAAGTTTGAATTTTATTTATCAAGAGATACTCCCCTTCAAGAATGATACATTCAGCCCAGCGATCTTTTAATTTTTTAATGCCTTTTTTGTAGAACGCTATTTGTTTTTGCTCTCAAAATACGCTTCAACTTTGGCAATCACTTCTTCATTTGAGCCAAACCTTTTTTTCTTGGAGCATTTTTTTTTAGATCTTCAAACAGCCAGTGGTCGCTGGGGGCCATATCTGAACTGTATGGTGGGTGGGAAAGTAATTTGAAGCGCAATTCTCTCAGTTTCACTATCATTTTCTTGGACTTGTGGTACGGAGCATTGTCTTGATGAAACAGCACTTTTTTTCTTTTGTATTTGAAAACGTTTTTCCTTAATTTTTTCTTTCAGTTGATCCAATAACACCATGTAATATTCACTACTAATGGTTTCTCCTTTCTCAAAGTAGTCAGTTAAAAAAATTCCATGTGCTTCCCAAAGTACAGGGGCCATAACCTTGCCAGCTGACGTTTCAGTTTTTGGTCGCTTTGGACAGCTTTCACCAGCTGCTGTCCATTCAGCTGATGATCTTTTTGATTCAAGCGTGTAGTAATAGATCCATGTTTCATCCATTGTCATATATCTACGTAAATAGTGCTGTGAATCGTCAGTGCGTTGTTGTTTTTGACCGACAGTGAGCAAACGCGGCACCCACTTTAAACACTGCTATTGTATTGACAAATGATCATGCAAAATAGTGAAAACACTGCATTTTTATATCTTAAAATTCTCTGCTATCTCACACAACTTCAATTTCCGATCGGCTAAAACGATTTTATGGATTTTTTTTTTTTTTGTGTTTTCTGGAACAATTGCCGAGTTTGGGTGACCTGGGAGTTCTGCATCCTTTGTGTCTGTATGACCACGTTTTAAGTCTGCATACTACCTCTTAACCATTGTTGGCAATGGAGCAGAGTTCAGATCACACGTTTCTGGTCATTGTTTTGCTTGAACAGTGTTTCTTCCCATCAATAAGCAATACTGAATAAACACATGGAACTCTTTTTCAACTAAGGTTTCTAAACAAACAAAAGTTAGTTCACTAAAACCACTTAACTTTTAAACTAAACAAGGTATTATCATGTAATTTTGACACTTTTCGTTTGAAAGTTAATACTACTAGGGTCATACTTAAGAGAATTAGAAGGTATCACCATATATATATATATATATGTCAGACCCGAGACTTATTGAGTGATGTGTTAATGATAACAACATGTGCGGAGATCATTTTGTCTCTTGTTCTGGACTCAGTGCTGTTAAAAAAATCATTGTAGCTTTTATTGTGTCTCTGAGCTATATTGATGATTGTGTTTATGAACTATTACTGATGGCAGTCATGCCAAAGTCTGGCATAGCATTTTAAAAAAAAGCATTTATTTAGTAATAGCTCAAATTACTGTTTATTGTTGTGAGCTTCCGGGTTAACTTTAAGTGACTAGCACAAATAAAAATTTATGAAATAACATGAGCTCTTGGCAACAAAAATTGCTATTCATAATACATTTACCAGGTCATGGAACACTTTCAAGTCTCCTGAAGTTTAATCATTTAAAGTTGAACCCTGATAAAGCTCTTTAAGAAATTAATTCCCATTTTGTTCTTCTAAAAGCTCACTTTATATACTTTATGATAATCGATGACAAGTTTTCCCGGAGTTCTAAAAATACCAAGCCACCAGAATTGTGTTATAAACCTTCTCTAAATCAAACATTGCTAATTTAACAGTATATTTCAAAATATGCAACAAAAATTTGCCTTAATTCACACTGTCAACTTAGCAAAATTGGGAGGGGGGATAATTGAATTACCCATAGACCCTTTCCTCATAACAGGCTTACTTATACCTGATTTACAAAAAAATTTATATTACATATATATGTACATTTACTATGCAAATTTAGTTTTTTAGCATTATTTAATATTAACTGCATAATTATTCTAAATACTTGGTTATTAATAAATTGTTTCATTTATGGACAAAAGTTTCCCTTATGTATTACTCATAATATTTTTTTCAAATGTATAGTGGCATTTGTGTGTGTTGCATTTAATTATAAATGTTAAGTTTTGATAATGTAATTTTTTTAAGATGGAATTCAAGATCAGAATGTATTTTGATCTGAAATTTCTTTGATTAAATTTGTGAAGGCTTCTGATTAAGAATCTTATCTTAAAATCATTTCAGTTGTATACTTAAAAAGGGCTTGAATTTTTTCCCCCTTCATGTAAATATTTAAGAAGATGATTTAGTCTATTATATTAACTCTTTCCCTGGCATAGGCGCGATAACACGCCGAGACAAATCCAACTCTTATCTGGCAACGGCGTGTTTTCACGCTTTGACGCACGCCAGCATTCAGGTCACCCCTGTTCGCTCCAACTAACTAACAATTAACTAATAATTAATTAACAATAATTAATTAAGCTCTTAACTAACAATTGCACAGTTACTGGAATTTTTTATTTTAATGCATGCGTTTCAGCCATTTAATTGTTAAATTGCCTGCCAGACTTGGGTAGGATTTAAATACCCCCTGCCGCCAGGGAAAGAGTTAAACAGTTGTAATTTTACAATAAGCTGAGATGTGTTCTGTAACCAAATTTTGCTCTCTTGAATATCTTGATCATTAAAATCTAACAGAACTTCAAAATCCTCACAGTACAAAAGGATAAAGTTATGTGAATGAAATTTTCTTTCTCTCACTTTTTGTTTATGTTAGAGATTCATGAGATTTATAACCAAAAACACATTAAAATTTTAATTCTAATTTTTTTTTTTTTTTTCATTTGTGAAATTTATTTTTAAAGAATAGTTCATGTTAATTAGAATTACCATTTTAGTTTTCCTATGTTTTTTTTAATTTAAATTTGAGAAATATTTTAAATTTGTCAGTACTGTAATAATGAGTGCTTTAAATATGAGAAATTTGTTGTTAATCGATGTACCATAAAATCCGGCATGTAGCATGCATTGCTGTATAATGCGCAACTTTTCTTTCAAGCTAAAATTTTCAGTTCATAGTTTTATTTGCCGTATAATGAGCACCCACTTTTTTACGAAGAAACCTGAAATGTAAATGCACAATACTCATGTTTTGAAGTAATTTATTCGAAGTATTATTCCAAGCTTTAGGAAAAAATTGTACACTTCTAGAACTGCAACCCTTTAAGTTCATAAGGAATTTCATTTCTTTTAAAGAAACAGTTTCGATAAATCTAAATTTCTTTTTTATTTTTAAAGCTCTTATTTTTATACCCATTGTATGACATGCACCCATAAATTTCGATCTTATTTTTTGAGTTAAAAGTGCACGCTATACACCGTATTTTATTGTAATTTGTAAGAATACTGAAAATGTTATAATAAGCAAAGAAATGTCAACTTCCATATTGCTATGTAATTCAAACAGAAAATACAATAGCAAATCCTGATAGTTGGCTATGAAATACCTAATTTTTTTTTTTTTACTGTTCATTAATTCCTATTAAATATACAATTAAATAAATACTCTCATTTTAGATTTATACTCATGGTAACAACATGAAAAGCTTGCATGTTCACATCCCTCCTGATATTCTTCCTTCTGAATTTGGTGGCCTTTTGGGTCCTTTCAACAACAGGGACTTCGTTGAGAAGCTTGCCGAAGATGAAGAAACCTTCATCCAAAGTCAGATGTATGGATACATATCACAGATTGCTGAGAAAGGTGTCAAAAAAACTGTAAGCCTAGATACATTCTCACCTTACAGACGAGTGTGTATAAGATGAAATTCTCAAATCATGTTGTCCAGTATTAAAAAGTTATGTATATAGTGTTTTTATTTTTTTAACATATGGGTCATAGACTTGATAGTAAATTGTTCACAACTATGTATATATTGTTAAATAGATATTTTATTAACATAGTTATACTTTTTGTTGTTGTTTGTCCATTTGTAACAAATGTAGAAGGTTTTCTGTGAATGGTTTGTTCTTTAAGATTACTTGCATTTTACGGTAGTTTTCATTTGTTAGTTCTAATTTTGTTAAAATTTGTACTTATTATTAGATGATACAAAATAAGAATATTGTTTTAAATTTTGTGCTAAAAGTATTAGGATATTTTTTATTATTAATTTACTTGTATAGAGTATTTTTCGACAAGAGACATATATTTATGACATTTAAATCCCTCCAGTAATGCTTATTTTATTAATATATAGATGGATTTTTAATTTATCTCCATCTTTAAATTAGTGCAATACAGTTTGTGATTTTTCTTGTATGAATGTCCAGATTTAGAATGTAATTGAGTTACTGCTCATAGCAAATAGTACTTTTATGTTGATATGTGAAAAAAAAATTATATGAATTTTGAGACTTAAAGAAATGTACTGATGTTTCAAAAAAGATATTTACAACCATTTCCACTTTAAGTTAGAAACCAAAGGATAACATTTTTGTTGCATATTTATATATATTAAGATAACTTACTTTTTAAAGAAATATCAAAATTCGGAACACTTCATTTAGTTTTTTTAGTTCTATATTATTTATCATTTAATTTATAGTATATAAATTATAATGTATTGAATGACATATATTGGTTTCATTATATGGTATTCAAATGCATTTATTTTATTTACATTTTTTCTGAGAACATTATGCACATATCAACTTGGCTCTAGAAAAATTTGATCTTAACTTATTAATAATTTAAGGTTACTTATCTGCAATGGGAAGAAATTTTTTAATAGTTTTAAAAAACAAATCTGTTCTTAAAATGACAGGCATTATTTGTATAGATGTATACATAAAAATAATACTTTTTCTCCTAAGACAATAAAGTGGTATTGATTTTATTTACAATTAATTTTCAAAAATTTAATTTTTTTGAATTTTTGCAATAATTTTATATTTTTTTTCATGTTTGTTTACATATATACATGTGTAATATTTCAAATCATTATCAAAATTCATATTTCAACTGCTATTATTTGCAAGAGTATATAAATTTTGATCCATTAATTTAAAATTTCATTTTTTGTGTATTTTAAGATTTAATTATTTTCCTTGTAAAATATATTTCAATTGTAAAAAAACAAATTTTTTTGTGTAAAAATTTTAAAAAATTATTTATTAAATAATTAAGATGTGTGATATTAGATTACTGCTATCTAACTTCCTTTATTTATTTATTTTTTGTTGTTGATTAAGTAATGTTTCCTTGTATATCTACACAGTGCTCTGAATAAATATAAAAAAATGACAGGAGCTTTAAAAGATACATATTCTGTTACAAATTTCAAGAAATACTGCTTTTGCACAAGAGATAGAAATAAAAAAAATTTACAATTTATTCAAAAATTAAAGAGTTATGAAGTAATATGCTTGTGTGTTCATCATGTAGGTATAAAAAAAATTCATTTTAATTAATTAGGCTACTTTTAACAATTAATTGCACCTTGATGTGTCTTAATGAGCTCAAAAATACTTCATAGAGGAATATAAATTATTGCATTTTTAGAGATGGGATTACAGGAAGTCTATATAACAAATTTAGTTCAGACTTATAGTTGAAACCATAACTAGTTTTCAATTTCATATTAATTCAATCTGAAACAATGAATAAAGTTTCTTTTGCCCACATCTTCAAATAAATAGAAGCAAATGACTCTCTAAAATTCAAATATGAGAGTGAGAAGTGAATAGAAAATCCAGTTTCAGCTTCCCTTTAAGTGGGTATTGCAAACAATGTCATGAGCAATTTTACTTTGAAATTCTTTTTGTTGAAACATAGAGGATTTTTCCTTAGATGTGCCACCAATAATGTCTATTTCTGTCTACTGTGTCAAAGTGTTCTACTTTTTCTCATTATTCATTAAGGCCTGAAATAAAAACTACATAATTAAAGGTATTTTAAATATAAAATATACAAACATAAATACCTTTTTCCACTTCTTTCCAATATTGTTTTGAGCAAATTCCAGATAGTTTGTACTTTAAGTCATGATGAGCTGGGGCTTTTAATTTATCAGATTTTAGATATCTGGCTATCAAGAAGTGTCAAGTAAGTTTCAAACCAACTAGATAATGAGCAGACCGACAGTATGTCTCATTTAAATTGAAAACTTTTGAGTTTTAACTTTTTTTAACTTGTTGAAATATATTGGTGGATGTGTGATCAAATCTTATTTTATATAGTATTCATCAGGATTGTACACAAAATTTTGTTCCACATTTAAACAGTGTTAGTATAATTTATATGGGGGAAAAAAAATTTTAAACTACATTTTTAAAGTAGCAACTAATATCAAAATATCTGAAATACTTAAAAATTGAAATTTATTAAATAATAAGCATTTTTATTTTTGATTTAAGCACATATTTATTTAGAGCATTGTGTATTGTATAAATGTGTTTAATAGCTCCAAAAATTTGAGACCATTGAATTAATTTCATTAATGGTTAATAAGGTTGCTTGGATGATTAAAATTCATTCTAATTTTTGATTAATTTGTTAAAACATGACAATTTTTTCAGCAATTGTTTCTGATTTGTATTTCTAAACATGTATCAGAATTTGGTATGCAAATAACAAGGATCTGTATCAATATTGGGTGTGCTTTAAAACTGAGGTGCCCTCTTTTAACATAGCATGATAATGTCTTAATAAGCATTGTTTTGTGTAATAGTTATTTTAGTTGGAAATATGTCATTTATTTATTTAAACTGAATAATTATTGACATTTCAGTGTTTTTAATTGTTTCTTGCAATAAAATAACCATGTGTTTTTAATTATTATTCTTAGTGATGCAACTCTAGATTCATAAATCAAACATTTTTAGTTAATCTTTGATTATTGAATGACTTATTCTTTAAAAGATTTTTCTGCTGGAAATAAAGTTAGGTCAATATATTCTCTTAGTTGTTGAAAACCATGCAAAAATATTTTGTATTGTATGCTATTTTCTAAGATCAATTGGTTATCTAAAACAGACAATCTTCAGATTATCATCTTCTAGTGAAGCCTTTTGTTTTTTCATTTTCATGACCTCCAGGGTTTTTTTTTACATTTAGACACTATTTTAATAAAGGCGTAGAGCAGTTAATGTTTAATTACTGAACAGTTACATTAATTTTTTTAAGATTGTGTTCAATATAATTTCTATTCAATAAGTTTTGCTTTCAAATTTAGTTAAAGAAAAAGATAGACTGTTGAAGAAGGAATTTAATATAAAGTGGGAATTGTGGAACACTGTTTGGAGTACAGTGAAATTGTGTGTACTATATGCAATGCAACAAGTAATATGACTAAGAAATATAATATTAAATGTTTTTGTGATATGAATTACTAAGAAATATTCTCATGCTTCAAAAGTAAATTAAAAGTATCTAAAGTTGTTAAAAATTAATTATCTAATATAAGATGATTTTTTTTAATAAAAAGATTTAATCTTAAAAAATGTGTTTTCATTATGCAAAAACTCAGGTAAAGGGGAAGCAGTTCAAATGCATAACAATTTGATTTTAATAAAAAAATATCTTCTAAATGAAAATCTCCCCTCCTCCCAAATTACTTATATTATTGGTATTTGTTTTAAATGTTACTGAATCCAAAAATGTAAACTTATTTTGTTTGTATTAAATAATATTTATTTTTACTGTTTGGAGATGAAGTATTGCATATTATTAATGTGTAATCAATTCTCTAAAAATTTAAAAACAATTTTGAATGAATATCCAAAATAAGGAACAGATTTCTGAAGAAATAGCCTCTTTGATGTGATTTGGAACATATCAGAATGTTTTAAACTGACACTAATGCATTGTACATATAATCGTATGACTGTGTCAGTAATGCTGTGTTTCTATTTCTTCAAAGTGGATTTCCTAACCATTGAATACAAAAAATTGTTATTGCTTTAGAAGAATATATATTTATTTGTTGATATATAATATATTTAAATCAAATATGCATTTTTTTACTTACCAATGTACATTTGCATAAATTTTAATATTTTCCCTTATTATTGTTCAAACTAATTTGTGTGTGTGTGTACATTTCTTTTATTTTTTCTAAAGAAATGTAATATCAGGCATTATCTGGATGTTTAAACTTAAAAAGCATTTTTCGATGGTAGGATTTTTAATGAAAACATCTTATGTATTCTGTAATTTATATTTATTTAAACCTGATTAATCTACATTTACCATTAAAAATAACTTAAATATTTAATAATTATTTACTTTTAATAAATTGTACTACAAATATTTTCTTTTTAAAGAAAATATAACAGATTTTTTTATGGTTACTTATATATATCAGTTTTCAAGTTATTATTCCATTTTAATTTTTTAGAACTGCTTTTCGCGGATTTAAATTTTTTCATATATTTTTTTTAAGACTTTTGTATGAATTTTTATTAATTTCACTAAAAAGCATTTATTTTGTACATATTTTTCTAATCTAAAGATGTTATTTATTACGTAATGAAAGCCTTTAAGCATATTTTTACTTGAAAATCTTTCTTGTTTTCTAAATGTTGTTTTTTTTTTGTAATAATCATTATAATTTTTAATTATACATATTAAATAATTCCTTGTATAGTTTAAATCATGTCTATTTCCTTTCCTTAATTGATTTAAAAATTATAAATATTGTGCCAAAATTTTTTGAGATAGTTATGTAGGTATGGAATATTGTAAAGTTTGACCTTAGGAGTTGCGAGTTTTTAAAATTTTTCACTTCAAGTTGGATATTTTTCTCATTAATAGTTTATGAAATACATTTGCTTGAAGCAGTGTGTTTAGAATTGTAGGTTTGATGTTCTGCTATTCTAAGGCACATTTTACAAATGAATGTTTTGTGCAGCACAATGAATAAGATTGTTAAATAGATTTGATTAGTTATTTATTATACTTTCATGATTATTTTATCTTTTATATTTCATATTGAAATTTTCCTTATAATCATATGCTTATTTAAAACGTATGTGGTGAAAACTTACATTTTTCTTGTGTAAAATATATTTCTATCAATTTTTTTAAATCTTTAATATATATATTTTTTCAGTCTTTGCTTAAATGTATATTTGTAATTTGTGTTATATATTTTGTAAGCTTATGGCTTTTTTGAAATGGAAATAAAAAGGAATTCTAATGTGAAAAAAAAATTTATAATATGTTTTACATGTCATTTTATCCTGTACAGTTAAAATTACAAAACTTGAAATTTAAAAAAAACAATGCTTGTCGCCATTCTAAAACCCAATCGTTTCAAGAAAGTTCGAATACTAAAATGCTAACCTGGAATCTACCGAATACTTAAATATAATTGATAATAATGTTCAATAAAATAAGGATATTATATAAATTTTTTACAAAAATTAGTTATTTTTTTATTGAATATTTTGTTATTACTTATTTTTCAATTACTCGCACCACATATTCTCGTCAGCGTATTCTGTTTCTAGAATTCGTGCGGTTTTATTCAATGACACCGGCCGCGGTAGCCGAGTGTTCAAGGTATCGGATCGTGGCTGGCATGTCACGAGTTCGAGCCCAGTACCACTAAAGACCCGCCGTGTAGGGGAGCGATGCACGTAAAATCTGTCGAGAGCTCAAACGTCCTCCCGTTGGTGTGGTAGTTAGGAGATAGTGGTGCCAACTCAGGTGTCGTCCTCGTCACTTGACCATGGTTCAAAATTACGAGGTCCGTCGCCAAAAGCCCTCGTGTAGCTGAACAGTGCGAAGTTAATATTCACTCACCTATTCAATGACGCCAATATGATTGCGATAGTATGCAAGTACCTAATTTTTCGATTTTGTGAAAAAGTTAGTATAAATATTTTTCTATTCTTAATAATATGAAACAGTTAACTTTTTTCACATTTTATAAAATTTTATTATTAAATAAAAAAAATACTATAGTTGTTTTAATGCACTTTAATATATTTGAAAAATAAATTTTGCTTTCCTAAATCATGAAACACGAGACTCAAATTTATAAACTTTACATTTATTAAAAGGCCAATAGCCATCGTGTTGGCTTATAGTGCAACATTAACTTTCGCTCACTTTATTTATTGAAAAATTCCCAGACTTTTAAATTTTTTTTAAAAAAAGGTAATACTTTAATCAAATTGTTCTCCATAAAATTTAAACCCATTGTACTCATATTTTTTTATTTAAAAAATTTTAAACAGGTTAAAATTCAGTTTAAACTATTCTTGCATCTCTATTTATGTATTATCTGCGCCACTATACACTGGTGTGCAAAAATTAAGAACGAGACGGTTTTTTCAATATAACTTTGTACAAAAGCATTCCAAATCAACACATTTAATACCGTAAGATCCCCAATACGTAAGGACATGAGTAATGTAAGCGACACTTACTAAAAGAGAAATCAGAGGGATAAAAAGAAGCTTTATTGGAAAAGTAGCATGAAGCGCAATGCGACTGAAGGCCGAAACATCCCTGTGATGGGTGTCCAGCAAGAAATATCCGGTCTTTAGTAGGGGATATGATCTCCCCTGACTGCTAGGCAGGTTTCACAGCGTCTGCCCATGCTGAGAATGAGGGTGTCAATGAGTTGTTGAGGCATTGCTGCCCATTCGTCTTGCAGCGCCAATCGAAGCTCCGGAATCGTTACTGGTGGTAAGGTACGAGCTGCCAAGCGTCTGTCTAGAAAATCCCATACATGCTCGATGGGATTGAGATCCGGAATCGTGCCGGTCAATCCATACGTTCAATATCCTCACTCTCTAAGAGCTGTTCGGCAGCTACTGTGCGATGGCATGGTGCATTGTCGTCCATGAAAAGGAACTGCGGACCCATAGCGCCTCTAAAAAGACGCACATATGGAAGAAGAATCTCGTTACAATAACGGGTCCCGTTGACTGAACCTGCGTCGAAGATGTGAAGGTCTGTACGACTACCAAGCATGATGCCTCCTCAAACGAGAACACCGCCACCTCCATACCTGTCCCTTTCAATGATGTTCGAGGGATGATTGTGGCTTCCCCGCTCTCTCCAGATGAGTATGCGATGATAATCGCTACTCAGACTGAATCTGCTCTCATCTGTAAAGAGTACTCGTCCCCATTCATTCTCTCCAATTCCGGTATTCCCAGCACCACAGAGAACGCCTTCTCCGATGGGCAGGCGTTAGAGGTACACACCGTACAGGGCGTCGTGTAAACAGACCACCACCGTGCAGTCTTCTGGCCACGGTAAAACGTGATATCGGTCGTCCAGTCGCCTGTGTCGTGTGTCTAGCGATGTCTGCCGCCTGTTTCTTCTGGCCTGTAAGGCAATATACCGGTCATCTGCGGGTGTGGTTCCTCGTGGACGACCACTACTGAACCCCCGGATAGCTGTTCCTGTAGTTTGAAATTGTCTCCAAAGTTGTTGAAACGATGCTGTGAGCAATTCCGAACTCTGCAGCCACACTTGTCACACTGCGACCTTCCTCCAACTTCCCAATGATTCAACCTCGAGTAAAAGCATCCAGATGTCGTCTAATAGATTGATTATTCGCCATTTTTCACTGAGGCAGCAACTCGGTGTGATTTTAACTGCTATACGGTGTGCAATCTCTTTGCCAGAAATACTAATCTTACACCGACAACATGCTTTACTACTCAGACACTCCCCCATTACGTCTACCTGCATATCTGCGCATGTGTTACCGTACATCACCTCACTTAATCTCCTGATTGGTCTTTCTGTCCGCTCTGCCTCTTCGTTCAGTTGATATGCTAATTTTTTCGACTTCGTCCTTAATTTTTGCATACCAGTGTATATTTATGTATTATCTACCACTTCACTATTAATATTTTATCACACAAATAATTAATTTTTTTAACAAATATATTCCGAATTTTATTTGAGAGATTTTTTTTTTTTTTTTTTTTTTCACTACACGTAATTCAAGATGTATTTTTATTTTCTATTTTATAATAAAATACAAATTACATGAAAAATTTTGTGCACATGGATATCGTTTTTATATCCTTTTTGAACAAAATAAGTGTTGAATGTAAATTAGATTTATGCCCAGACGATTGTTACGTCATTAAAATGACGTCACGTATGAATGAATGCGCAATTGATGTTAATTTTAATTACGATTTATCGTTTGCACAAAATATTATTTTTAATGAATAAGGAGATTGATTATTGAAAAGCATGTAAACGGATACTCTTTTGACATTTAGTGTCGGTTAAATAATAGAATAGGCATATAAAATTGTTTTACGAATATTATTGCAAGAAAAAATTATTTTTAAAAAATGTGTGTATTTGCAAAAAATGAAGAAAGAATGGTCTATTTTTAAAACATTCTCCTTTTTTGAAAAATGCTTTCCTAATAATTATTTTTTATATGTATATAGGACTTCTATACTGGGATTAAACTAGGATTTTTGACAAATTCAAATTGTTTTCAATCAGTAAAAATAACTGTGGGTTTTTTTTCGTAAAAAAAAAGTTTTATATTCTTTGATATATTAAAATATTAATAAATTCATTTCTAAATTATGTACTTCAAGAATCTTCGTTCAGCCCCTATATAGGCGAAATATAGAAGCATTTTTCATGAAAGGAGAATGTTTTGGAAATGTCAGTTTCTTTACTTTTTGCTTAAAACTTGCATTTAAATAATTTGTTCTTGTAATAATAACCTTAAAACCATTTTATTCATTATATTTTAATTCAACTGACACTAAATATAAAAAAAAGGAATCCGTTTACATGCTTTTTAAAATTACCGGTTCCGAGCTTTGTCTATTTTGTCTACCTTTTTGCTATTGTTTCTGTACTGAAATTTACAAAAAGTCAATTAAAGTGTGTACTAAAATATAAACATATTTAGTTTCTCTAAAATTCTTTTTGGATGGTTTCCTTCTAGCTGACATAATTAATTATAATTTCACTTGAAACTGTAACGAATTTTCCATCAATTCCAATGACCTTTTTCTTCGTATTGTAATTGCTCAAGTTAAAAAATATAATAGAAGAGAAATTAATGCAAGAAATTCAACCTCGCGTCCGCCGTCTTACATCCTGGGAATTTCTTATTTCAATGAGTAAAGAAATATATTACAAATAAGGATGCATTTCTGGACGCTTTGAAATTCTAGACTAGTCATTCAAAGACAAGTCCATAGCTCTCGTCAGAAACTTATATCCTTTCGAAACTTGGGACAATTAATATTATTGACTGATCCTTCATCCTTTCATTCCGAGCACGTCTGAAGGTGACCTAGCATGTGATATTTTACTTTCTTATGCTTCGGGCGAAAAGCAGAACACTCAGTTTTCGTCATGGTTTCCGTAAAAGAAATCTTACTGTCAAAATAATGATGTGCAAGAAAGATGCAATAGCAGGGGAAAAAAAGACAAATATAAGTACAAAGGAATTTGTTTACTGCTCTGCAAAGAATAAGAAATTAATGTTTTGTTGAAATATTTAGTTTTTGTATATTTTCAATAAAAAATTTCCGTTTATACTGAATAGTTATATGTATATTACCGTTAAAAATCAAAAACCGTTAATTTGCAGATTTCCTAGCTGATCTGCAAATCAACCAGATAACTATGGCACCTATGCAGTGGCGTAACGGAAAATAATTGGGCCCCCGCCCCATAAGGTCAGGTTTTGGGCCCCAAGCCAGATCTTACAAAGGATTACAAAATCATAATATAATGTACCGTTACACTCACATCACGTAGGCCGCGGTAGCCGAGTGGTCTAGACATCGGATCATGGCTAGTGTGTCATGAGTTCGATCCCAGTTCTTCTGAAGACCCGCCGTGCAGGGAAGCGATGCACGTTAAATCTGTCGAGAGCTCAAACGTCCTCCCGTTGGTGTGGTGTGGTAGTTAGGAGAGGGGGTGCCAGCTCAGGTGTCGACCGCGTCACTTGACCATGGTTCAAAATTACGCGGACCATCGCCAAAAGCCCTCGTATTGCTAATCAGTGCGACGTTAATATTCACTCACTCACATCACGTAAAAATGTTTAAACATTAAATTTATAGCTGAATACAAAATCAACTTGAGTCTGAGTAAACGAAGTAAATAACGTATAACATTAGAAAGCATTTATTAAAATGGAAAATCTATAACAATAGTCGACTGATAACCTAGTAACTTAAATAAAAACAATACACTAAGGAAGACACGAAAAGTGCAAAATAATTTTCGATTTCAAATTCTTACGAAAGAAAAAAAGGTACCGCTTACCTTATTCTTTGTTTCCGAGTTCCGGATAAGCTTGATCTCAAGTTCAATTATATTCTAGCGTGAATACTGCAATTGTTTAAAAGGAGAGTTCTTTGTGTAATGCAAAAAGGATTTAATGAAAAAAGAAATAAAAAACTGATACATTTTCCCGCGTCCTAAATCAAAGATACAACTACTATTACTAATACACAGACTAAAAGAAAATTTGTTCCTTTAAATCTATATCTATGGGGGCACCTACATAATGAGCAAAATCATTTCTATTCAAAAGTCTGTGTTTCTTCGTTTTCATTTTCCGACTTCTTTTCTTTAGATAGAGTATCCTTATTAGCTGAAGTATCCGAAACTTTTTTTTTCTTGTTAATTAATTTTTACTTCCATGATTTGCCCATCTGGTTCTCTGGCATTACTATTACTAGCACTTATTAAAAAGTTATCCAATTTTGCATATTTGCTCTATTAATATTATATTCCTTTTCCTGTGGAATTTTTCATTTTTGAGAACCACTCAAAGTTTTTTTTAACTCTTCTCATTTTAGGGCTGCTTTTCTTCTTGCCTTATTAACAAAATACCATTTTTTAAATCAGAATATTTAATTCCGATAAAAAAAAATAGTTCAAATATTGAAAGCGAGAAGAAGTGAGATGGAAATATTTTAATAGTAACATTTATTACATTACTTAGAACACACCCTATATTTAAGTGCATGGAATATAAAAATAGAGATGCTGTTCGAAAGGCAATTTTGTGAAACGTTTCTCATTATGCTTTATTTGATTGAATACTCATAAATCAAGACCAAATAATCATTAAAATTGCTCTCTGTGCTTTTCTAAGTTACGTAATACTACTTTACGAGAAAAAAGCATAACAGATATACATTATTTATGACTTTGCTAAATGAAAATGAAATGCATTAGGGGGAAGGGAACTAAAGATGTGCCAATAAGTTACTCTGCTGCTTCGGTAAAAACTAAATCATGTCTTTTTTTTTCTCCCTACAGCTGATGTAAAGTATACTATAACAATAACAGTGATGAATTTTTTATCTTCCTATCATTATATCCGATTCTCCATCTGACTTTTGTTTTATCTTTTAGTATAATTTGGGTTCATAAAAAGAAAACCCACTAAAGAAAAGTATCTCTCGTCGCGGGGACTACAGCAAAAAAACAAAATATTTTTTAATGGATCAAAAAACGCTGCAGCTTCTCCATGACGAGAATACTCGTCAATCGCAGTTAAGTGGTTAACCGATGTGCCGCATTAAAGTGCGAAATCAAGAGTTTTCCTCATTTTAACTAGGTTATCTTCATATAACAATTTCCGTATCGTTAAAGTTCAAAAGTTGGTTTCTGTCATTTCCTTTCTGTTTGGAATTTTGATAGAACGTTGAATTCATCCCAGAATAATTTGCCCAAATCGTTCAGAAACAGGGTGGCACAGACAGTAAATGTATTCGATAAAATACTCCTTGAATTAATTTATAAAAACATGCTAAACCGTTCGATTATTTGTATTAATGGTTTTTTACTTATTTATTAGGTTGCATTAACGCGATTCTTTAAATATTGAAAAATAAACGTTTCATTTAAGCGTACAGAAACGTTGCTGTTGTTCCACCAAAGATCTTATTTTCACTTTAACGAGTGCCTACTAGCTAATGTGCAGATTATCTATAGATAATTTTTAGAAATGAAACAATTTTCCCTTCTTAAACGGATCATCCTATTTAACATGCAGATTACCTAGCTAATCTGCGGATTAACTAATTTTTGCACTTTAACTGTAACATATACGTTTGATATTAATGATTTTCAAATAAAATACTAGCATTTACCTGCCCGTTCACTTGCTTTTTTTTATCATACTGTATGACTGTAAATAGTTTTTCTCAAAGGTTACTTTTAGTAGTCTTATCGCTACGCATTTAATGTTTCGAAAAATACTATAGATTTCGCCTTTTAATTTAAAATAGAATAGGGCTTGAAATTTTTAAATGGAAATATATTTATCTTTTAAGCACTTCCGTAACCTCTCCCTCTTCTTAATTGAGAGTCGACTTTTGCAAACTCCCTTTTTGGCGCATCTCTAATCAACAAAAAAACCATGCGTGTCCAATTTCAAGTCTGTAGGTCTAATAACTGAAAACCGAGATTTTTTTTTTATCTCTTATTATTCCCCTGTCACCCAAACGACTACCTTGGAGTCGATTTCCGCAAAACCCGTTCTTTGCGAATCTCTGCTCAACAAAAAAGAACATGTTAGCCAAATTTCAAGTTTGTAAATCTAATAGTTCAAATACGAGATTTTTTTTTTCTATTAACACCATTGTGTGCAACTTTCCTTGGAAGTAAATTTTCCAGAAACCCCCTCTGAGTGGATATTTACACAACAGAAATAAGATGTTTGTGTGTCATTTTCAAGTTTATAAAATTGAATTTATAAACTTGAAAGTTTATAAACTTGAAGTCAAGTTCAGAAAAGGAAATTTTTTTGTCTGTAAACACCACTTTTTTCCTTCTGGGGATCGATTTCTACAAAACTCATTCTTATCGGCGTCAAGAGTTCATGCCTCTGCCATGTAGAAGGGCTGAATCCGTGTTAAATCTCTCGAGGCCCAAAATCCTCACGTTGCCGTGATATGGATGTTTAGAGCTCGGGTGTCGTCCTCTTCATTTGACCGAGGTTCAAAATTACAAATTCCGTCGCCAATAAGCTTTGTGTTACTTTGAAGCGCCATGTTAATAAACCGTTAATCAATCAATTCAGAATATTTTTATTAAATTTAATTTGCTGCAAAAAATTTCCTTCTGTTTTTCAGAATTCATTACAGTGTTAAAGTTTTTGTTGCAGCTTGTTTTTGAATTAATAAAAGAGCAAAATATGAAGTGGGAATTGAATTACTACAATAAATCAAATTCAATCAAACTATTTTTGGTTCTTAAATTCGTTTTCAAGTAATATTTTGACAATATTGCTGTAATAAAAATAAGTTCGAATAAACTTGAGATTTTATGCAACAAATTATAAATTTAAGTGAACTTCATATATAGTGTGTTTGAAAAGTATGGCTATACATACAAAATGAATTAAAATTAAACAAAAAGATTTCCTTTGGCGGTTTTTTAGGTTCCACAAAGAAAAGTTTCTGCTTCATGAAATACAAAGTCCACTTTTGCAACATTTTAGTTTCAAAAGGGCTTCCCCTCAAGAACACGCGCAAGTTATAGAAGAGTTTATCGAATTTAATCAGCAACACATGTACAGCGTAACTGGGCATCACCACACTGGAGATTGAAAGGGAGAAAATTTCCCCGGGCGATAGACGCAAAGAGGAAGTCCAATAGCGTTGAAAATCTAGATCTATTAGACATAACACCTTTGAACTTTTTTTAGGGAACGTAAAAAACATTATTCACCAATCTCTAATTCGCAATACTGATGAATTGAAAAATCGTATCACAGCAGCTATTCAGAATGTTGATCCTGTAATGGCAGAACACTCGTATACACTTGATATGTTGCCCGCAACAAATGGTGTGCTCATTGAAATTGAGCGATAAAGCATTGTAAAAAAACTTCAGTATTTTCTTTGTGGAATATAAAAAATGGTAAGTAAATATTTTTGTTTGTTTATATTTGTAATTAATAGTTGAAAGTGTAGTCACACATACTTTTCGGATTCCCGGCATATATTTACTTTGTACACTGCTGGCCACCGTAAATGCAACACTCCAAAGGAAGCACCAAATAACATGAAATTTACAACATGCATTAGCGAAAGTGAGATATGCAAATGATTAAAATTTCAGCGCAGACACACGTCACGCACGCCTGTGGCGCCACCTCAAAACGCTATTTAAGACTTGGAGATTTCGATGATTTCAAGTTCGGCAATGGGCTCAATTCATGAAGATCATGCGATAAAAACAAACACGTTTTCTCCATTGAATTCAAAACAGACATCAAACGAATTGCACTTGTTGTTTTATTTGTAAAACTTGGGTGAAATTTCACATTTTATAATGGGATAAAAACGTTCAAATGTTATAAAAAAATAAATTTCTTTAAAAGATTTTAAAATTTAAAAAAAAATCTTATTTTATGAATGTACTTTTAAATAAAATGCATTTTGTCTACCTAAGTGTATAATTTTTGTTGACAAATTTGTATTTTTTAAGATAAAGTTTCTGAAAAGATCAAAAGTTGGCAACAACGAAACGTATGAACTGATTAGCTGGAAACACACGATTGCTTTTATCGTGTGACTATGACGTCACATAAGATTTTTATTTGATTGGCTAAAAACACGTGGTTATCATTATCATGCGACTATGACGTCACATGAATTGAGCCCATTGTGTTTTTTTGTGGTTTTTTCAAAAAACGATCAGTTATGTCTCATAAAAAACAGCGATCAGCTTTTGATCAAGTATCCGAGTTCGACAGAGGAAGGATAGTGGCCTACCGAGATTGTGGATTATCTTTCAGGGAAATCGTTAGTCGTGTTGGACGAAACCAAACAACTGTAATGCGGATATGTGACCGTTGGATGCAGAAGGGTACGACGGACCGACGTGGTTGATCGCATCCACCTCAGTGCACCACTCCACGTGAGGACAGGCAAATTGTGCGCATGGAAGTGACGGATCGTTCAGTCACATCACGAACCATAGCACAGCACATTGAGTCTGTAACACATCAATCAGTGTCTGCGCGTACCTTCGACGCCGTTTACAGCAGAGTGGTCTGTCCGCAAGACGTCCATTGCGTGGTCTACCTTGACGCAGAACCACAGACGTCTCCGCCGCCAATGGTGCGATGAAAGAAGGATGTGGGTGGCGAATGGAATAAAGTTGTCTTTACTGACGAGTCACGCATCTGTCTGCAACACCACGATGGTCGGATTCGAGTCTGGAGACACCGTGGAGAGAGGATGCTGAACAGCTGCGTTATGCACCACCACACTGGTCCTGCATCGGGTATTATGGTATGGGGCGGTATTGGATATCACTCTCGCACTCCTCTAGTACGCATTGCCGGTACTTTAAACAGCCAGTGCTACATCTTCGAGGTGTTGGAGCCAGTTGTCCTTCCTTACCTTCAGGGCTTGGCCACAGCCATATTTCAACAGGATAATGCGTGACCACACGTGGCACGCATTGTCCAAAGGTTCTTCGTCAATCACCAGATTGAATTGCTTCCCTGGCCGGCTCACTCTCCGGATCTTTCACCGATAGAAAACATGTGGTCCATGGTTGCTCAACGATTGACCTAGATTACACCCCCAGCTGCCACACCAGATCAACTTTGGCAACGTGTGGAAGCTGCTTGGTCTGCTGTACCCCAAGAACACATCCAAAGTCTCTTTGAATCAATGCCGAGGCGTGTGGCAGCGGTGATCTCCAACAATGGCGGCTACTCTGGCTACTGATTCTGGCAGGAACCACACTTCACAGAAGTCTATGAATTTAATCATTTGATACTTGGTCAACATGTTATCTACAAAATAAATTTTGTTGTACTATCTCTTGTCTTTCTTGGTGTTGCATTTACGTTGGCCAGCAGTGTATTTGGATAGACTTTAAAATTCGAACACTGAATTAATTTTCATTTTGTTTAAAATAATAAGCTCTTTTTCTTATGAATGTTTTTAATCATAATATTTTTAATTCTATTACAAAGTATCATTTCGAAGACGACAATTAATAAAAACAATTCCTGCATATGGTAAAGAAAATAAAATATATTTTCCTGTAAAAATAAGTTCCTTGAATCGTCTGCTTTAAAAGATATTAATAAAGTGAATATTTTATTTTCATTTTTTATAATTTTCATGAATAATTTATTAGATATTTCCTTATTTTAGAATTCAAATCCAAATAATTTTTTCTCTTTTAGTATTTATTTATTTTATTAGATAACAAATCCTTTTTAAATTTGAATGTTTATTAGATCTGTCAATATTATCTTTTAAAAAGATTTTACGATCAAATTTGATCATGAAATGAAATTTTATTATTGTTTGATCAAATTATTCCAATAGCGAATATTTATTTGAATTTGACTTTTGTTTAAAAAAATAACCTAATTTAGTAAATATTTTCCTTGAAATATTATAAATTTATACTTTATTTTGCATTAGTATCTGTAGGGGCTATTTTTCAAGTTTTTTCTATCACTATTTATATGTTTTATTAATGTACACTTTTTAATTTGATTTTAATACATTCAATAGCTCATTTCAAAAAGAAATGTTTGAAGGGGAAAGGCCTTCATAAAAATTGCCTGTAGGTATTGAATGGCGCAGTATAAAGAGTTTTTCGAATATTTTTCTGTAAATATTCGAATTATAATAAAATTTCTTATTTTAACTCTTTTAAATTTCTCGAAAATAGAATTTTTTAGCACTTTGGTACAAAATAAAGTTTAAAATAAGCACTTTTCATGTATAACGTGATAGGACAAGTAAACAAGGGAAAATGAACAAATTCAAAACACTTATTCCAAATGTTTGCTTTCGACAGCTATATATATAATACACCTAATTCTGTTTTTACACGATAGATGCATTCCCGATTCATACGTGTTAAGAAATTCGCTTAATAAATATATTACATTTGTTGAAAAATAGAAGATTGGCTCTGCATTCCTAAAAAATTAGCAAATATAATACAGTGAGCCACGTGAATTTTCTCGTTAAAACCTTAAACATTTTATTTCATAAAGATTGTACATGTATTATGTAAAGTAAGTTTTAGTCTGTTATAAAAACATGGTACATTAAAAAAATTTTTTAATTCGAACTTTTTCTTCTTAACACACTTTTATTTGTTTGACCTGTTCAAAAGAGACGGAATCTTTTTTTTAGAAACGGGACTCATCCGAGGCCCCGTAAACGGAGAGAATAAATACCCTTCAGACCCTTTAATTAATATCCATTGAAGAGCAAGACTAATTCTAGCAGCCACGTAATTCCGGCTCCAAATATCAAACTCAAGAATAAATTCAACAAAGAGTAAATGATAGTGTGAAAAGCTAAAAAAAAACACACTTTTAATGTAGATCGAACTAAAAACTGAAAAATAAATTATAGTTTTAAAAAACTAAAAAACACGCTTTTATAGTGAATCGAACTAAAAAGTTAAAAAAGAATTCTTAATATAAGAATTATTTTTTTACTTTTTAGTTCGATTCACTATAAAAGCGTGTTTTTCAGTTTTTTTTCCCTCTGGTAACCTCATTAATTTCAGACGATTTAAATTCGATTTCTTAAAAAAAATTAACCATTTTTGCTGCATTTGTTTTTCAAGTTACTATTTCATTCTGCTGTTGTATTTTGTGTTTTTTTTTTCGAATATGGACATTTCTAATTGGTGGGTACTAAGATACTTTTTTTAAAAAGAATATAGGGCTCACTTTTAATCATTACCAATATTGTTTAAGTTACCTGGCGTCACTTCAAAGCTTCCTTGCCTGAATACAATCGACTTGGAACTTTTTGAAGGATATATTGCCTGGTGTTTGTTCAGAAAAATTTGTTTCGCATTAAAAGTGGATCCTTTCCTCAAATTCCGTGAAATTGTACGTAAAATTGATTGGGCTGACTGGCGTATCGTTTCGAGAGGGGGAGTAGAGGAATCGAATTCCTAACCGTTTACAACACACAACATTCCTCGATCAATAATTGCTATTTTTTTCTGGTAGTTAATTTTTTTCGATTTGAATTTTTAATTTCATCCTCTCTCTTTGAAACAATGCATTTTCGATATTTTACTTATTTTCTTCGGTTTTTTTTAATTCTTCATATTTTATAATTTTTTTTTAAATCCTGATATTCATCTTTTTTTATGATGTTCTTCGCAAAAAAAAAATAAGTAAACTTTTAATTATTTCATTCCTTTTACTTCATTTAAGTTCTGGGCTATTTCGGCAATTCAAAAACTTTCGTCAGGAAAACAACAATTCTGTAACGTTATTTTCCTGGCGATTTGTTACAGCTAGGCCGCCAGCTTTGTGATTTCATATTATTCAACAACAAGCGCTGTTTGGCGCGGAGCGCTCCGATATCAAATTAGTTCCTTAAGAAATACGTATTAAATATTGAAATGATAACTTAAATGTTTCTTCATACATTACATTGTTTATTTATTTATAGCATAATTGTTACAAAAAATATCCACAGAAAATTTTCAGATTAATAATGAAGTAATTTATTCAGATAATGCAAGAGATTAATTAGTGAATAAGTAATTGCAGATGTTTTAAGTGTTTTAATCAAGAACTCAAGTTGTAAACAATGGTTTTATATTTTCATTAACTAATGTCACAACTGCCAGATAGTGTTTGAACGGTTTCCCTCGGTCGGAGGAACGGAAACCACAAGGGAATGACTAATTAAGGCTGGATGAGGATTTTGTGTGCACCAACGTCTCTCCCGCATTGAACTGTATATAATATAGTCGCTAAAAGAATTTCTTTGTACGGGAAATAAAATATATTAGCCTAGAGATAGATCATTCGGGCTTATTAAATGATTTTTGATTCATCGCAGTTGCTATACAGTTAATATCAATAAAAATATCTCCATAGTTGAAATTTTAAATGTTTGACATTCACAAGCTAAAATTACATTTTTCATTAGCTAAAATTGAATTAGTTTTCCTTTTTTATGAATGTTCTATATTGTACCAATCTTTAATCAAATTTGATTGCGATTGAAATTTTACAGAAATGCGCTGTATACTATTAAACCAAATTCAACACCATCAAATCTTAAAAAATTGGAATGACATCTTTTTACTGATTTTTTACATAGTACATAGACTAACTTATATATATATAATCTCGTAAGGGATACTTAACACAAGATTATTCGAAATTTTTTTTAAATGATACTTTCGATCAATTTTGTACTTAAGTTATAATTTACTAAGGTTTAAAACAAAACATGCTATAAATAAAAGATCAGATTTGAAACACCATTTTAAAGTTCGAGGACTAAGCATATAATTTGAAATTCAACGATAAATTGAAAAATAATGCATCAGGAAGAAAAATAAAAAATAAAGTTGCATTTTTCGTCTCAATTTATCGATTTGGTCTTTAAATCGAAAGCATCTAGAAAACATGAATCAATAATAAGTTAGGCATCGTGAGTTATTCCAAAAAAAAAAAACTTTTTTTTATCAGAATCCTAAGAAAGAATATATAGCAGAGAAATTGATCCTATTGATCGGAATAAAAACAATTTGTTTAAAAATCGAATAGAATTCCTCTGAATAAATTATTTTTTGTGCATAGAAATTTGTTCCATTTTTCCAGAAATTCGAATCATTTTTTTCTTTTCTTTTCGAAGCTTAATTCCAAAATCGATAGTTTCGTTATTGATTGGATAATGGTCCATTTCAAGCAGAAAATGGCTTAATGAATAAACATGATTGATACCATTCATAAATTTTTCATACTTAATTTTTCTTCTTCTCTTTCTTACATTCTTCAATTGCAGCAGTGGCGTAGCTACCAACGGGCTAGGTGGTGCCGTGCACCGGAGCCCTCAAACTCTGACCACCAAGCAAGCCGAATTTGCGATAGTTTAATCCCAAATTTAAGATACAAATATAAAAGGTTACAACATAGTTATAATCATCAAAATTTAGTTGAATGTAATTTCGAATTTGTAGGAAATTCCCCTAAATTCTTTTCGTTGTTTGTTCAGTGTTGCGAACTTCTGATGTAATTTTGTCCCGCCCCCTCCTCTGCTCTTTTGCATAGATGTTTTTTTTTAAATAATTATAATATTGTAACCCCCTGTTATTTAGACTCCTCCCATATCAACAGCAGAAAAACTTTCGCGCCCTCTAGCGGGCAGAATGATCTTCAGTGGTGGCCAAGCTTCAGAACTGTAAGGACGTACGAACATGCGCTCCGATCCTTTTCAGTTCTTGTATCTCAATGTTAGTTCTCCAGTTATGCATGTAAATGTTTGTCTAACAGACGTATTTTAATTATCCAGTAGACTTAGTTAAGAACCCCTTCCCCGCGTGTCCCTTTATTATATTGGGTTATAATAAATTGGCCCTTATAATTTGGCGCCCAACGTGGTAATATTCTATTTTCTTGTCCATGCATACTTTTTGCACCATTTCCTGTCTATCTCGATATAGCTCTAAGCTCTCTGGTGGATGAGTTCAATCCTCCCGAAAACGTAAATAAATAGCCAGGGATTGCCCAATGACGTTTTGTAGCGTAGCATTGCGTCTTTGATTCCTTTAAACGTCAGTAAGTACTCGAGAACATACGAATTGTATTGGATAAATTATGTAACTAAAATTATGGATAATAAATTATAATTTAAAAAAACTAAAGAACACGCTTTTATACTGAATCGAACTAAAAAGTAAAAAAATAATTCTTAATATAAGAATAAAATGATGAACGAGAAAATGAATGTCATTGGGGTAAAAGCGTGGGGTGTTCTATAAAAAATATATCAATTGTTATATATAGCTTCTAACTTCTTTCAATTCCGAAATTGCACCCCACGCTTTTACCCCAATGACATTCATTTACTCGTTCATCATTTTATTCTTATATTAAGAATTATTTTTTTACTTTTTAGTTCGATTCAGTATAAAAACGTGTTCTTTAGTTTTTTTTAATTATAATTTATTATCCATAATTTTAGTTCGATCTACAATAAAAGCGTGTTTTTTAGTTTTTTAAACTGTCATTTATTTACTGTTGAATTTATCCTTGAGTTTGATATTTGGAGCCAGAATTATATACTTGGCTGCTGGAATAAGTCTTGCTCTTCAATTGATTTTAATTAAAGTGTCTGAAGTGTATTTATTCTCTCTGTTTACGGGGCCTCGGATGAGTCCATCTCAAAAGAACAGGTCAAACAAATAAAATGTGTGGTAAAAAAGTTCGAAGAAGAAAAAAAGTTCGAATTAAAAAAAATTTAATGTACCACATGTTTTTACAACTGACTGAAAAGTATAAAAAAATCCTCCTCTCTCTCTTTTAGTTTTTTTTTTTTTTCTTCTTTTTTTTCACATTTTCATGCATTGTCATCCACTTCTGAGATATGGTCCAAATTTCAAGTCTCTAGCTCATCGGAAAGTCACACAGTTTAAAATCAATTACAAAATTCCACCGGGACAGACATTAAAGAAAGCGAGTTAATAAAAACATGGTAATATTAAGTATCAATCGTATTCTCACCTTTTAATCGTATTGCTATAATGTTAATTTGTATCATCACTTCTAAACGTATTGCTTTATAAAAACAAAAAACATTTAGCAGTTAGAACATAAATTATTTTTTTCACATCACAAGCCTTTTTTTTTTTAATTTTCATTTTCAGAAAAATGTTTATATTATAGTAAGAAATTGATAACACATCCACCCTCCACTTTCTCACTTACAGAACACTTTTTATTGTTTGTTTTATTTTTATAAACCACAAGTGTATTAATTAAAAACACTCTCTGTAGGGTTACACCTTTTTCTTTTAGTCGCTAAATCTGGAATTAGTCGCCAAATCTGAAAATGGTACAATACAATATCGAATTAGTCGCCAAATCTGAAAATTGTATGTGTAATAAGTTGCCAAATCTGGAAGTGTTATATGGAATTGTCACCAAATCTTATTATCGTCATTCCTGACGATCCTGATGAGGACAATGGAACAAAATTATGAAATTATTGTATTGTCACCGGTCCTTGACAAGTGTGCAAAATTTCGAATTAATCTGACCTTTTTAAGTGGGTGAAAATCGAGTTCCAAGATTCCGTTACATGCAAGTGAAACTTAAAAAAGCGTGTTAAAAAAAAGAAACCCAGTTGTACATTTAAGTTCAAACAATGCCAAGAAAGAGAAGATATTAAATCAAAATTGTAACTCTGTATTTTTAAAATATATATTTTTACTTAATAAAATCCAACCAAGACAGGGCCCTCGTTTTTTTTCTTCTTTTCCTTTTGTACCAGGTGCCTATGGATATCTAGCAACGCCACTGAGTGAAAGTACATATTTTTAAAGAGACTTACTATGTATCAAATTTCCCCAAATTGACAAACGTTTTTTTGTCACGTGAATGGTTTGTAATATGTATATTTAAAAAAATAATAATAATCATGAGAAAACCCTGATATTCTAATTTTAAAATAAATCTTTTTATTTGCAATGGCTTCCGAAAGTGATTGAGAATATTAGAGTTTCTTTTCAGACATACTAAAATTAAAAATAGAAATCAAACATATTACTCAGAACTATATTTTTAGCAGATTCTCTTGGGACCCGCGGAAAATGGGATTTGCAGAAATCGATTCGAAAAGAGGAGTTACGGAAGTGTAAAAGATAAATATATGCTTCCATTTAAGAAATTCAAGATCTGTTCTATTCAAATCAAGTGGTGAAAGTTATAGGAATGGGAATGGCTAGTAAAAAAAATTATAAGGGTGGTACCAAATTCATGGTACAAACTTCGAGGGTAGATACAGGAGATTGCAACAATTCTTTATTGTATAAAAATGTATGGGCGCAAGATACGCGGTGAGGCCCAAACAGGGTAAATAAAAGAAAAATGGAGCTATTGGTTGGTTGTGTTGCCGGTATTGGGCAGTAGATGTCCAGTCGCCGTTCAACATGATGCATCTCAATATGGAAAAGAGCCATTCGCAATTGTGCTGACGTCTACGATGGGAGATTTTACATATGCCGAAAATGCAGACATGCATTACATGTACGGCAACGCAAATGGTAACGGCAGAGCTACGCTACGAATGTATCACGCGCAGTTTCCTGATCGACGAATGTCAGATCAAAGAATTTTTCAGCGGTTACATCGTCAACTTCGTAAAATACATTTATTCCACGTCACCAGACATGATGCTGATAGACGAAGAGCTGTAAGCAGTCTAAGCCTGGCAGAAAGCATCTTGAACGTTGTGGCGGATAGACCCGAGTCAAGTACAAGAGCTATTACTTATCATGTAAGTGTGAATCATCAGACTGTTTGTAGAGTGTTAAGCTGTTTTCGGTCAATGTTAAAGGATAGGGATCAAACGGGAAGCACATTTGCCGGCAGAAAAAAGCTCCAATAATAATAAAATTTCTATGGCTATAAAAAAAATTATTATTTAGAGGATAGTGTTCTTTGAATTTTGATTTTTAAAAAAAATACGCAGTTTTCAGCATTATTGCAAAATGAAATTTGAGTTTTCTATGTTAAAGTATAGGAAGTGAAAACGCGAAGCACATTTTAATAGAAAAAAATTGATTTTTTCGAGTAGAATTAAATAGTATATTAGAAAGCATGCTTCCCTCTTTGGACTAGTGTAGCCAGAATTAAGTTTTATGTTTTTATTAATGAATTATTTTAAATTTTAAGTTCATTCTGAATTATTTTTGGCGTAGTTAGGACTATCTCAAAGAGATGGCGCCACCATCGTTTTGTAACATGAATTTTTCTTGGCTACGAATACTTAATTTTGGCGATAGCTTTCTGAAATATTGTCGCCAGCTGAAATGCTGGTAACCAGCAAGTTGTGACAAATAGTGTGGACAATAAAGAAGATTTATGATTTTCACAGAGATTTAACATCTCAAACCTGATGAACTTTCCCATTTAGGAATGTTTTCAATATTTCCAGCATGTGTGCTTTAAAAATTTAAATCATAAAGATAATTTAGATTATGCTACTTAAATTTTTTTTTTTTTTTTGCCTTTTATTAATGAAATGCATATAAAAATATTTAAATTCTGTGAAGCGACTGAATGAAAAATTGAAAGTATACTTATTTTATACTTGACACATACACAGAAAGCTGTGAATTGACTAGAGAACACAAATTACTACTCCTTGAAGCTCACAATTTAAAATTTAAATATAATTATTGTAATGCAATTATAATATTTTTAACAAACAAAAAATTCTTTTTCATCGAATAGCTTTTATATTTAACGTGCAATTTTACCATTAAACCATTGGAACAATCAATAAAAAAATCTTGTTTTTTAATTAAATTACCAGAAATTTATTTTTTTTTAATTACTTTTCTCCAATTCTAAGCCGTACCCCAAATTTTCTCTCAGCCAGTTTTTGTGAAAAAAAACTAAAAATAGTGTTAAATATGTTATCGACATATGATAAATTTACGAAATAAAATATGGCTGCGGTAGCCTAGTGGTCAAGGTAACGGACTCGTGGCTGGCGTTTCATGAGTTCGAGCCTAGTACCGCTCAAGACCTGTCGTGTAGGGAAGAGATGCACGAGTGAGTGAATAATAACGTCGCACTGTTCAGCTACGTGAATGGTTTTTGGCGATGGACCTCGTAATTTTGAGCCATGGTCATTTGACGAGGACGAAACCTGAGTTTCCCCCTCTCCTAACTAAGAGGGAGGTCCTAATACCGACGGGAGGACGTTTGAGCTCTCGACAGATTTAACGTGCATCGCTCCCCTACACGGTGGGTATTTAGTGATACTGGGCTCGAACTCGTGACATGCCAGCCACGATCCGATACCTAGAGAACTCGGCTACCGTGGCCACAAAGCGATGTACGTTAAATCTGTCGAGAGCTCAAACGTCCCCCCGTTGGTGTGGTAGGAGACGGGATGCCATCTCAGGTGTTGTCCTCGTCATTTGACCATGGTTCAAAATTACGAAGTCCGTCGCCAAAAGCCCCTGAGTAACTAATCAGTGCGACATTAATATTCACTCACTCATTTTACGAAATAAAAAATTGATAAAGGTGAATTAATAATAAATGAAAATAATTAATTTATTTTACCAGTATTATAAAAACTTTTTAAAAATAAACGAGAACCTGTGATTTTTTTCTATCCGATAGTATCTTGTTCAATTTTAGATCAACCCGATTTTTAGTAGCATAAGTATCGAGGGGAGGAGTGGGGCTTAGATTCGAATAAATATGGTAATATCGTGATTTAAGTTTTTTTTCTATTAAAAATTACTGTCTGGCATTTTCTATCATTGAATATTTTCAACAACCTGATGTTCTTGACAAAATTTTAATATAATAGTCGCTGAGTGATTTCTTTGCTGAATAATTCAAAATTTGATATGTTTAAAATGTAAAGTTAATTCAAATATATATCCATTTTAGTTAAGTTTTATAAAAAAATTTACTACTTAAAAATTTTATGATATATTTATTTATGAAAAAAGAAATATGTGAGGCATTACCGTATGAACAGATATTGGCTGCTCATAGGTGTTTTTCTTTTAGGACTATAGTTAAGATATTTATTTTTATTACTAGTTTATTTTTAAATTAGATAACTTGCTGAATAAACTTCTAAGAACACTAATTTATGAAAAAATTAAAACTTAATTTTCTAACTATTTAAAAGATGTTTTCATTTTTTAAACGCAATTATACATAAATTTAAGAAGACTTTTAAAATGAATGATTTATTTTATTAACGAAGGGAAAATATAACTGTAATAATTAATAATTTTTTCTTTTTTTAATCTCGCAATTGCTATTGCTCGATTTTCTATTGTTAAGAAGTTTTACTTTTCTCAACTTTTCCATTAATTATTTGCTCAGAAAAACTCATAACAGCTATTAACACCTTTTTTTGAGGGGAATGTTGGCGGAATGTTGGGGACAGGCGGAATGATGAATCTATCCACTAGAAAACTTATGTCAATCTAATTATTACAAAGCTATTTTACTATAAATGATTGTCTTAAAACAATCTGTTACTCAGTTTAATCACTATGTAATAAACTACTTTGTTTTTAATTGCAGTTTTGTTATTTTCAAAACCATTTAGCGTCCTTCCAAAGGCATCTCGTCATGTCATGTCAATATTTCATGGGAATTTCACTTCAGATGGGACCAGAAAACACTTGTTGGTCTGAAGTCTTTAGGAAAGAAGAGAACGGTACAAAAAAAGGGAAGAAATAGGAAACTTTTATTGCTGTGGGTACTAAAACAGAAAAGAGGAAAAGCAGTATTGGGATGTGTGAGGGGTGGAGTCCCAAATTTCGGTGATTTTGAGGTCTTCTAATTGGATAGCGTTGAATAATCATTCCGACGGAAGAAAAATACGTTGCTCGTTTCAGTCACTTTTGAAATTTAGAATAGGAACCTTTACTTCTCATAGGACTTATTTCAACTCAGCTTCTTTTTTTTTTTTTAATATCTCTAAAAATGCCTTTGAAAAATAAAAGTAATAGAGCTCGTAAACATCCTATGATAGGCAGTATTCAAGTCTTTGAACAATGCAGAAAGGCAATATATGTCTAGTTGAAAAGAGAGGGTTTGCTGATCAAAGATAGCCTTTGACCCCAAATTGGACATTCCCCCTCAATATGAAGGAAAGGTTATGTGGTCAGAGCCGACAGTGGAAACACTGTCGCTCTGGGAAGTTGGGTTGGAAGAGTGGATATTCTTGTACCTATTGCGTTGTTTCCCTAATCAGTCACATGTCATTTGTTGTACACAGTTTCGACCCTTCATTATACTGTTATTTAATATAAGTTTTAAATATTTCTCTGAAAGTTCTTATTTTTATTACACTTCGCTATCTTTAAAACGCATTCGCACTATAATATCTTAACAATTTAATATAAATAAAAAATGTATTTATTCTTGTAATTCGATAATCGTGAAAAAACAGAAAACTTCCGTAAAAAAAAAAAAAAAGGAAAAAAAAAAAAAAACGTTAGCACACGTGAAAGATATTTACCATTTAAAATACCGTTTTAAATTACATTTGTAATTTTTAAAAGCATTTATTTACTTATTTGTTTGCACCTTTATCTGTTCTAAGAGGGGATGTGTCCGATCTCTAGGTGGTGATGGCTCTAGCCACGAAATATTATGTGTCCGCTCTAACCACGTCCTCTTTACCCACACCACCGAAGAAGGAAATGGTATGAAGAGACAGTAGATGATATTTTTAACAATCATTGAAACAAATTAAGAAAATTTATTATTTAGAAAAGAGAAATCACTCCCCCCCCCCACCACCTCAATACTGAAAAAGCAAATCCAAATGGAATCCAGCGTAATCTTATGAATTATAATTGAAATATAAATTATAATAATTTAATTACAATTGATAAACTTTCCCTTTAGGATTACTACTTCGTTTTAACACACGAATATTATTGCTTTTTATAAATATATATATATAAGTGCATATTATTAGAACATGTAAGAACAAAAATTATTTAACGTAGATAAAATTTTCGATTCTGTATTTGAAACAATAGTCCTTTCACATACTTATTATTTTTTTAGAAAAAGGAGCAGATAAAATGCATATCTAAGAAGTTTACTTTCTACTTTGTAGAATCGGTGAATAAATAAGAATTATTCGACAAGAAATGTTTTGTATATCAGTGAAAAAAGAAACCAACGTTTTTTTACTATTTTGATACTTTTTTGATTGATGATTGTTATGCATCTTCTAAAACTAATAAAATTGGAAATTTTTGAAACATGTTAGGAATATTATTTATTTGTGTGTGTGTGTGTGAGAGAAGGGGATAAAAGAATAAAAACAAAATTCTCCCCAAAAGACACCATACTCACCAATTACATGGAATTTATTTTTACATGGAATTCATAGCAAATTATGAAAAATTTATTTGTAAATTATATGCCAGCTTAATTCTGGAAAATAAACCATATAATTTTCTATGGTACTATATTTATTCGTTAAGAGTAAAATTGCTTCATACTGTTAGTCCTTTTTTAATACAACAGATTGAAACATAAAACTTAATTTTTCACTAATGTATATCTACCTTTTCTCCTGTTTCGTTCTCCTCGGCATTTATATAGTGCAGTGGCCTTCAAACTGTGTTCCACGGAACCCTGGGGCTCTCAAGTTACCCGTCACAATAAACAATCGAAAAGGAGATTATAAATGTATATGTAAAATGGATTGAAGTTTGTATAACTACAAGTATCTTTTATAAAAAGCTCATTTCATCATTAAAATTTAAAATTCTATTTGTACTCTGTTTGTTCTATTTGTAAATCTGTCGAGAGCTAAATGCTCTCCCGTTGGTGTGATGTGGTAGTTAGGAGAGGGATACTAGCTCAGGTGTCGTCCTCGTCACTTGACCATGGTTCAAAATTACGAAGTCCGTCGTCAAATGCCCTCAGTGCGACGTTAATGTTCACTCACTCATTTTACGAAACAAAAAAGGTGAATTAATAAGAAATGAACAATTATTTTATTTTTTACCAGTATTAAAAACTTTTAAAAATAAACGAAATCTATATCTTTTCTATTCGATAATATCTTGTTCAATTTTTCTATCCGATGAATTTTCCGTCTTCGTTCTTTTCTGTCTTGCAACCAATTTTTAGTAGCATTAACATCGGAATAAAAAGGTGCGTCTTAGATTCGAATAAATATTGCAATATCGCGATTTTAAAAGTCGCTGTATCTTTAAATTTGCTGTTTTTCTATTCAAAAATTACTGTCTGTAGTGCCTGTTTAGGCTCATTTCGATACCTGGAGCAGAAGATCCACATGTACTCTTGACTCTGGAGAAGTGAAACTTATAATTAGAAAAACCTGTTTAAGTCCAGCCTACCCGGCCCTTCCCGCCCAGGGCGCCCGCCCCAAGTGCCCAATGGATAAACCGACACGACTGGTATTTTCTATCATTGAACATTTTCAATTCCCTGGTCAAGTCTGACTAAATTTTAATATAATAGATGCTGCGGTTTCTTTGCGCAATACATTTTACACATATCAAAGTCAGAATTAAAGTTAATTCGGAATATATCCATTTTAGTAAAAATATGTAATAAAATTTTAAGTAGTAAAATTTTTATTAAATTTTTTAGCACTATAGTTAAAATATTGATTCGGTCTAGTTTATTTTTAAATTAGAAAATAAAGTATTCCACAAAATGATAATCCAGTGAATAAACTTTTACAAACACTTACTTTAAAAAAATAATTTTCTAAGTATGTAAACGGTGTTTTCATTAGTTCACGACAAACATTGGTGCGAAGTCTCTAGGAAAGAAAAGAAAGTACAAAAAAAAGGGGAGGAGGTAGAAACTTTTATTGCTCTGTAATAAAACAGCAAAGAGCAGATGAAACTGCAGAGTGTGAGGGGAAGGGGGTACCCGCTTTTGTGATACTTGAAAAGTCTTCTGATGGGTTTTGCGTAGAACAGGGGTGCCAACCCAATGACCTTACGGGACACTTCGGAAAAACATTACAATTCCGCGGGCCACATATAAAATATATATCTCTATGATAGATTTGGATTCATTACAAGCATTTATTGGAGTTAGAATTTAAAACAGAACGAATTATTATTGTTTCATTATTTTTATATGTATACAAACATAGATAATATAATAATGAAAATGCAATGAATCAAATAATATGATTTAAATTTATTTGATTAGTGAGATATTTGTTTCTCAACTCTTTCACTGATTTTTTGCAAATAGGTCTCAATGCATTTATTTATACATCGTAATTGGTGTTGCAGGTTTCGTCCCATAAGTTTGAGCGCAATTTCCTGTTAGATTAATTTCATTTCAAGGGAAACAAGTAATATAAAAAAATTTTAAGTCAATTTCTACTTTGAATGAATGCATAGAAGTATTTTATTAACGATTGAAAATTTTAACAAGATATATATAGATATATGTATAGGAGAGAGTGAACTAATAGTAGGAATTGAAAAAAAGCATGATTTGGTCTGAATTGTTGTAACAATGCACACCCGTTCGGCTAGTTGGCTGAAAAACTGGTTTTCGACGCCAACTTTTTGTCATTGTTTTAGAGTTACATTGTTACAATAATGGAGACGAATCTAAGTTGGTGTCGAAAACCGTTAATTAATTTAATTAATTAATTGCTAATTAATGAATAAATATTAGAAAAAACTGTATTAACATCAAATGCCATCCACTACATAAACAATACTATTATTTTGTTGCCATATATGGGTAAAAATTAATAATCGTATGTTTATCCAACGGTATAAATGTTAAATTTAGGTTATTGTATACTAAAATCAATAACTGTATGTGATTTAAAAAGTGTATTTATTCTATACGTATACGCAACATAAAATATATCATGTCTATTATTATACGCTTTATCAACGTGATATATTTCAGAATTTGTACTGAGAAACGTCGGGGGAAAAATTGTAATATTTTTCTTTTGTTCGTACTTTCTTTATTTAAAAATTGTTAAATATTTTTCAGATACACATGATATTATTGATCCTGCATTTATAATAAAAAGTAATGTAATAAGGCTATTTATTTGCGTATTTTGTTTGAA
>BMAO01023504.1:0-49359 GCA_019973975.1 Trichonephila clavata
TCCAATTGGAAATTATGATACACATGGCTGTTATAGTATCGTCTTTAATTTTGTTAAGGTCTTCATTTTCCAAAGTAGAAAGGATTTGCTTTTGTGATCTAAGTGCTTAGTGATACATAATTCTATTTTTCGATTTTTTTAAAATTCTGTTTGTCATGTAGCTCAGAACCGTATTTATTTAATTATTCTATTAAATTTCCCATTATTAGACATCGCTATTATTTCATGGGTTCCTCGAAGCGGTAGATTATTGCTTGCTAAAAATAGAATTGTCTACAATCCTTTGAAATAGGAATTTAAGTTGTTCCGTTTCTATATTTATATTAATATGCTTTGTTTTTATCAAATAAGGAAACGTAAGTTTAGTCCTTTTAGTAATTCTTTCTAAGAAATAAATGAATTAAAGCGACAAATGAAATGCTTAAGATCTTGAATTACGCTTGGCAGCTTTCTCCAGTTATAATAGCCACCTATAAATTATGAAGATTATTCATTTCCTTTTGGAAAAAATAGTGAGCAACAAAAACAAAATACCGAGTGTTGCGTTTTTGAATAAATTAACCAGCCAAATTGAATAAATTAACCACTTAATTTTTTTTAAAGTAGTACACAATGGAAAATGTGGTCTACCTTTAGCATTCTCAGCAAAAACTCCTGTGTTGTACAGGTCTGGTTCTAACTCAAAACATTCTTTAAACTTATCAGTTCGTAGCCATAAACCTGTATCACTTATATTCACTTGATCATGTTTGTTATTGCCATTTTTGTGTCATTTGACCCATGTAATGGGTTCAAAAAATCAAAATTTTTTTTTCATAAATTGCTTTTTCAATATGTCTAGAATACGGTTGTAAAGTGATTTTTTGATATTCCAAGTCGTTATAAAGAAGCAAATATTAGAAGAGCAGCCGTTTGGAGCGTTGAGTTGGCAATCGAAGGCCTATTCTGCACAGTCGGCTTGATACCATTGACCCTTCTATGCAAATATATGTTCATACAGGTTTGTAAAGGTTTAAAAGGAAATATATATAGTTATTGAATATTTCGTCGAACTTGTTTCAGTCTTCACTACCAAGCATCGACGATTTAGGGCAAGTTAAGATTTTCATTGTTTTAATCGGACTTGAATCTTTTCACGCGCTTTCCTCAAAACTGTGTTGTTCAAACTTTCCTCCATGTCTCAAGAACGGTTTGACCGAGTGATTACAAGTTTATAGGGTAGAATCAGCACATATATATGCACCAAATGGACTACGATCATCCCAAAATTCAAAGTATTTCTATTTTTTATAACAAAAGCATAAAAAAACCGCTAACCTAGTATAGGATTGGTATATAAACCAACTAGGTACAAATCGCGCTTGTTCTTGTGGGGATGCCATTTTGAAACGAGAATGTTGCAAAACGTGAACGTTGCACCATCTAGTTCGGGGGGGGGGGGGAATTGGCAGTCCGGCCAGTATAACAGGACACAATAATATAAATCTATCAAAATTTTTCACGAAATAGGAAAAATAGTAGCACAGAAGAGATGTCAAACGTCAGGACGTAAACATTAGATTTTTCTTGTTTTCATTATTCGAAATAAACTTGCGTATCTACTAAAATTGATTTTTTGCGGCCCCTCTTAAGTTAAACCTTATTTTTTTTTGGCAAAAGTTAGTCCTTGAGTCTGACACCTTTGATCTAATTTGTATTTCACATTAAACAGGAACTTTAGTCTTTTCTTTTAGGCGCATAAGGAACCGTAAGCGAAAAAGTTTATTTTTAATGCATTTTTGAAAGTGCATCCATATTTTTCGGAATCTATATATTAAACAACCTAGTTATTATTATGTCTACATTTGTAACATAAAAACAAATTTATAAGCTATTTTGATCTTAAAAGAAATTCCTGATATGAATTTTATACGTTATCATAAAGCAAATACGGCATATAAATCAAATAATTTTTTTTTTTTAGGTTACAAAAAAAAAAAAAAAAAAAAAAAAATTGAGACAGAATTTCTTTAGAAATGTTTCGCTTTTTTCAAACATTTTTTCATGGATATTCTGAGAGGACGAATTATAAACAAGGGAGATCGAAATATTTTCCAATTTAAATCAGTCTTGACCTTGAGAAAAAAAAGACTCAAACTGCTGATTAAATCCTGTTTTCTGAATTTTCAAGATGGCCAAGCTAATTTACAAATTGCCTTGATTACATGTTGTACTTTCGTACAACAGCTGTGGAAATAGCGACTAATTAAAGAAAACATTTTTTTCTATTCTTACAACATCTTTTTATTTCATTTTAACTTTCTATAAAAATTCTTTCTTAGCATAAAAAAAGAAAAAAAATCATAACTGTTTATCCTTGCTTGCAAAAATTCTGGTCTTTGAACGATAAGTTTACAAAGAAGCCGTTTAATGATTTAGAAGTCATTTCTGCTAGTTTTTTTTAAATATCGTTTCTTTGTTTTTAGACCCCTGTTTATTTCCACGTCATTATTCCTAATGAATTTTTCCAACCTTCTGTTAAGCAAGCAAAGAAATTTTGCTTTCAGTACTCCTAATTATGACTCCAGAAACCACAAAACAGAATGATGTAGAAGAAAATCAGTTGTTGAACAAAGAAGACACAAAAATAAAAAGAAAAGAATTTTTTAATTTCGTTCCTTTCTTCTATTAAAAAGGCAGGGTATTATGTCTTAGGAGTCTGGTATGGAGTTTAAAAGTAGCTTACATAGGGAACAATGTTAATTTTATAACGATGCCTTGCATGATATCTTATAAAAAAGAATTCATTAAAACTTCATTGTTGTGGTAAACAGTGTTGCCAAGCCCCGCTTTATTAATGATGGAGACGAAAATTTATATTAAGTTCGCCTTGGATGAAAAAAAGGTACTTAAGTATTTTTCATAAGATACAATATATTACTTTACGCTTTAATTATTTACATTGTTGACAATAAGATCTAAAAAATTAATATTGTCATAGGTTTAGTTTTGTTGTCTAAATACAGCAGACAGAACTGCTTAAATTGTTCCTGTCTGTCTGATTTATAGCATCATTTATTCATCTTTTTTTCCCTTTTTTTACCTCCCTCTTTTTAAATATCTTCTGTTTAAAAGTTTTTTCGAAGTAATACTTTGTAGCAAAGATATAATCTGTTAATTAACTGTACTTCTACCGCGCACTTTGATAAGATTTAAGTTATTTTTTAGGCACTTAAAAATAGTTTTTAATAATTAATGCGCTTATACGGTATAAAAGTTTAGTGTTACGAAGTTTCCTTATAGCGTTTGTGTAATAACTTTTAACCAAATTCTTTTTAAAATAATTTTTTGGTTATTATATAAACATTTAATGGTAAAACTTCGTTTTTTATTAAAATCATTTCTAATGATTTTATAAGCATTTAGTATTAATATTTCAAAGGATGTAATTAAAACTAAAATTGTAATTTTTATTTTACTTATATAATAAACATAAAATATAGTTATTTTTTGTAATCAATACTGCATGGTAAATAATTAAGAAACATTATTTTTTAAATGTAATTAATTAAAGATTTTCTAAGATAAGTACACTCATATCCATAAATTAAGGATAATGAAGTTCAGGCAAAGAAAGAGACAGAAGCAAAACAAATTTGACTTATTTGTAAAGTCTATTTATTAAACAAAAGGTAAAGAGCAAAAAAGATGCTATATGTTTGACATAATTAATAAAAATTGCGATTTTTACTCCCTGGAGCAAATTTCAAAAAAGAACCTATTTACAAAAAACAGTATAACATGGTTAGTATGATGGTTAATACGGAGTATGTCTCCCGGACGATGCAATACAGGCCTTACAACACCTACGCATGCTGAGTATCAAATTATCAATCTGATCTTGGGGAATATTACACCACTCATCAAGCAATGCCCTCCGAAGTTCCGGTAGACAGGTGGGAGGGGGTTGACGGGCTGCAATTCGTCGGCCAAGCATATCGCACACATGCTCTATTGGATTCAAGTCCGGTGAGTATGCTGGCCAATCCATACGGGTGATATCCTCCGATTGAAGGCATTCGTCTACAATGTTTGCACGGTGAGGACGGGCGTTGTCATCCATAAACAGAAATTCAGCACCCATGGCGCCCCGAAACAAACGTACATGTTGTTCCAGAATGACATCCCGATAGATGTGGCCTGTCATCGTTACACTCTGAACATGCAGGTCAGTTCTGGAACCAAGAATAATTCCTCCCCAAACGAGCCATCCTGCACCACCGTAACGGTGTCGTTTAATGGTGTTCTCTTGGTGGTAACGGGTACCTGGCGCTCTCCATATGAAAGTCCGGCGAGAATCAGACTGCAAACTAAACCTGGACTCGTCGGAAAACATCACACAAGACCACTGTTGCGGTGTCCACAATGCATGCTCTCTACTCCAGGTTAATCGCAGGCGACAGTGAGTTGCGGTAAGGGGAACACATCTGACAGGCCTACGAGCATATAGACCAATGTGCCCTAAGCGTCTGTACACGGTCTGCCTTGAAACTGTCGTACCGGTAGCTGAAGAGAGCTGACGAGATAGGTCTGATGCTGTGCTCCGTCTGTTTCTTTTGGCAGTAACTGCCAAATACCGGTCCTCATTCGGCGTTGTAACTCGGGGGCGACCTGTGCTGTAACATCTACTCACATTACCATCATCTTGGAATCGTTGCCAAAGCCTGGAGATGACACTCTGGCGATTCCAAGTTCCTCGGATACTTCCAGCTGTGTACGTCCACATTCCAGTCGTCCGATAATTCTACCACGTAAAAAATCATCCAAATGCTTCCTTTGTGCCATAACTATGCGGTTATTGCACTGAAAGGCTTGTGAACAATTTTACTTCTTTGCCACCATTCCTTATATACCCCTCTCTTACACTCTCGTCATTGTGACGTACTATCCGCGCCATCTGGTGGTTTCCTGTAATTTGCATATTCTTCTTCAAGATGTGTGTGATAATTCTACAGGTGAAATTTTTATTTTAGAGTTCAATTTCTGTGTGATTCTGAATTATCCTTAATTTATGGACATGAGTGTATATACACAAAATGTATTAAGAAAAAATGATCAATTTTTATTTATGCTAAAAAAACGAAAAAAAAAAAAGGAAACGAAAAATAGTTTAAGAAAAAAAGTCGAAATTTACGGATGCGCGTTATACGCCGGTTAATATAATGATAGATTTAAAAATAAAGAAAAGTTGAGCATTAAAAAGGTAGATTTATACATACGTGGCCTAAATACTGTTTATTTTAAATTAAATGATATACGTTATGAACTTTCCTTATTGTTAATATGAAGTTCTTCTTATTTGTCTTCCGTTATACCTTCAGTCATATTCTGTTTCATCTTCACCATCACCTTTACTCTGATCCATAAAAAATAGCCATTTTTCGTTCCATATAGATCGAGTGTTTGGACGTTTCCAAGGTACGGTCTACTTCTAGTGTTTGTAAGGTGTTGCGCCCCCCTTCCCGATCCACCCAGTGGCGTAAGGGAGGCCATTACATGTTTCCTTTTCTAAACACTTGCTTTCGACATTGTACTCCCCTTTTAAAATATTGCAGATTACTATTTTTGCTACAAAAACACAAGTAACACGAAATTGTCAAGCTGAATCCTTGAACAACTTTGAGTGACTACCAGACCGTGGAGCGTAAACGTATTCAATACAGCAAGCTGAGAACATAGATGAACAGCTGAATCTGAAACCGACGTATAAACCTACATTTGGTCACTGCCGATTCTCTCCCCATCGCATTACATATCAACTCGAGAACCCAATCCCGCAGAAGCGCGGGATATGGGAGCATGTCTCAATAGCCAGTCTCGTGCTATCAAGGGAAAAAGCTGATCATCAATCTTTATTCTCCGCTTCATTCAGCGTGTGGGGAAACATTCATTTCTAAGGCTGATATCGCAGAGATTGCCTTTTACCCCCAACAGGGGCAGTGAACGTGTTAAGGCCTTATCACACGTACACGTTTGGTGCAATTTTTGGTCCAATTCGCGCAATTTTTACTCCGTTGCCATAGCGATGGCTTTCGAACAGCTTTTTGCCAGTGAGCTGAGAAAGTTGGTCTAAATGAAAGTTGCTTGAAATTCCAACCTATGGAGTTCTTCGGCGTCCTACGTCATAAACAAGATGGCGGTGACGGTGGTAGCTTCGCATCAAAAGCATCAGATATGGCGTATAATATTTTAATGGTGTACAATATTTTAACGGCGTATAATATTTTAAACAGAATGATGCTCCATTTCTGCTTACCCCCATAAACAAAAACAAAAAAAAGCGCCAGCGAAATAAAAGAAATAATATTGGATGGTCGTTTTCGAAGCAGAAAAATCAGCGAGTAATGTTTTAATGTGGAGAAAGAGCGTGGCTGACGTCAGAGCATGTCGTTTTGGTTACGGTAACCCTTCCCCCTCGGATACGGCAAAAAGTTGGACCAAAAAATTGCACGGAAAATTTACGTGTGATACTGCCTTTAATCGTGCGTCTCCAATGAAGATACATGTGTGTCGTCTACAAATTTATCGAATCATTTAATTAAGTAAACACAGTCGCATCAATTGCGATGAGCGATTCTCCAGTCTCGAATAAAGGCGATTTGGTCTCAATAAAGGCGGTCACCCCAAAATGTCTTAGTGGTCCCCCAGTCGATCACGATCGACTTAATGTCCTAATCTAGATTGTTAGTTATACAACTTTTTTTTAAATGGCTTTTGAATTATGTCAGGTTTGATTTCATTTCATGCATTTGTTATCCGATTGACATCAAAAGAAAGGAGCTTTCAACATGTATTTTTCAGGGTTTTTTGTAGAAACAAGTACACGTTATACGGCGAACATACATAAAATTTACAAAATACAGTTTGAAAACATAGGCATGTGTATTAGGCAAGAAGTATTGTAACTGAAGAAGTTCGAGATTCAAAGAAGCACTCGCATTGGATCAATATTTAATGTTCTCGTTAGAATAAAACCATAATTCATTTCTCAGAAAGTCAAGTTCACTCAGCTAAGAGTAATTTCACAATGCTCTTTTAACTGTGGTTAATATAACGGAAAACTCTGAAATAACTTGCATTGAGAAAGATTCCGATTTTAGTGAATATTCAATTTCTGTGTAAAACTTATTCTATAGCTCTTTTTGAAAGTCTTTACTATATGCTTATAATTAAACATTTAAGGTATCCGACTACTTTTGCGACAACTTTTTTTAAAAAAAATGGAGACATGGGGATTTTTTTATTGTTTTTTAGATTTTCTTAGTATATTTTAGGGAAAATATGCTATAAAATTAAGAATGGAAAAAGAAATTATTATTCATAAAAGGGGAAAAAATGGGTAAAAATTGACAAAAAATAACTTGACATCTTGCATAAAGTAATGACATCTGCTTTTACTAAAACACTTGTAGTTTTTGTTCTCGTGAACGGAAAATAATATACCTGGTATTTTTATAAAGCTAATAAGATGACCTATAAAATAAAGTCATAAAAAAGTTGTCAATTTTTGGCAAAATGTATAATTTTAGGGTTGTTGGATACCTTAAATTTATCATTTTTCCTTTTATAAAAAGCATGTGTGAATTATGTTTATCTATATATATAAAGGAGAAAAGCGACTCACTGACTGACTGACTAATCACGATATCTCCGGAACTATTCAACCTACAGATTTGAAATTTGGTAGGCATGTTCCTTTCATGGAGTAGAGATCCGCTAAGAACGGATTTTGCGAAATTGGAAACGCAAGGGGCGTTACGGGGGGTTGAGGGGCGTTATAAGTAATTGTTTCCATTTTTAAACTACTCAACGTACAATCTTGAAATTGGGTAAGCAGATTCCTTTCATAGAGTAGAGATCCGCTACAAAATGAGTTTGGTGAAAATCAACCCCCAAGTTACATTGCGGGGGCTTAGGGGGCGTTATAGATAATTATTTCCATTTTTAAACTATTAGACGCACAGTCTTTAAATTTGATAAATAGATTCCTTTCATAGAGTAGAGATCAGATACAAGATGGTTTTGGGGAAAGTAACCCCCCAAGTGGCGTTGCGGGGGAGGGGGTTAAGGGCGTAATAGATAAATATTTTCGTTTTTAAACTACTTGACCAACCTGCTTGAAAATTGGTAGACATGTTTCTTTCATGGAGTAAATATCCACTACAAAATGGGTTTTGGGAAAAATGACCCCCAAAGGGTGTTGCAGGGGGTTAAGGGGAGATATAAATAATTATTCCGATTTTTAAACTATTAGACGCACAGTGTTGAAATTTGGTAAGCAGATTCCTCTCGTAGAATAGAGATACGCCACAAAATGCGTTTCATGAAAATCGACCACCAAGTAGCGTTGAGGAACGTAAGGAGCACATATTTTTTAATACAATCGAATTCTTAATGCTAGGACTTAAATATCAAAATTTTATACATATATATAAAAAGCACAAATTTATAAAACATCATGAAATACCCAGCGAAGTGGGCGGGTAACAGCTAGTAAACATATAAACCTCTTTAGGACCGATAACTTTGAAAAGTATTTGATTCAGAATAATCACTAATGATGTCTAATAATTAAGCAATTAATAAGTCAGTCTCCCTATGTGAAAAACAAATAACTTATTAATTAAATATTCAGTTTGATATTACACATTGACTTTTAAAAACATTTTCCATGTCGTCTAACCTGAAGGCGTTCTTCAGTTATAACAATGTGTGGTTTGCTATTATTTTTAATTTTAAATTTTGTAAGTGATTTTGTTCTATTGCAATGATTCTACATCTTCGTGAGAGCTTATATTTACTTTCTGAATCTGATTATGAGATTATGATAGGAACTGAAATGAACTGAATTTTCTAGTTTAATATTTGTTTGTCTTGTAGGATGAAATCCAGAATAGAGATTAGTGCTAAAATAAAAATTTCACTAATTGCTTATGAATAACTATCTTCAATCACCATTGTAGTTTTATGTGTGTTTAATTTGAAAAACAGTGATTTAAATTTCCCCAAACTTCAATAGTAATTTGCCCCAATCTTATCTTTTTCCGCTTCAAGATAAAACTTGTTTTTGAATCCTGAAGAGAGGAATTTAAAAAACTATTTTAGTTCTTATTTAGAATTGAAAAAAGTTAACTTCTTGCGCACTTAAGGATTGTAGTATTTCCAAATAAGGATGGATTTCATAACCCAGCTTTCAGTTGAATATATGCTTTTTTAGTTTTACTCCTTGGATAATACGTAATCATCTATACAACATATTCTATTATCGCCATTTTTTCAATGAGTTATATCAACTCTCTATATAATTATATTTTGTTAATTCAACCAGGTGATGATTTGCAAATATCAGTGACCGTTTTATTTACTTTATACGCTTAAAGAGAAAATTGCTTAATAACACACCATCAACTTAGTATGGTGAAAGCCTTGATGTTCATAGTTTTAGAACAGCTATTAGACTTTATCACGTATTATGACTCGAAGCTCTTATGGGTTGTGTGATAGGCTTGTGTGGTACTCCTTTATGTAAATGATCCTAAATGCATATACCCGAGAGATATTGAAAAAGTTGTCTTTATGAGTCGTCGAAGTATTATTATTATTGATAACCACAAGGTTACCTTACTTATTCGTAAGCTATTTTACTGTCAGTCAAAGAAATATCAAGTTCCCAATGAAATATTGCTAAGTTCTTACGTTTGAATAACAAGCATTATTGAAACAACCGAAGGGAAAGCGAAATTGATAAGTTAGAAGAAAAGAAAAGTTTTTGTGTATAATGTACTAGCCTTTACCAGCGACTTCGTTCTCGTTGATATCTTTAAATAAATGTCAGTTATAATCATTAGCATTAGAAATTAAATGAAATAGATTTTTTATTGCTTCACTGGGACAATTAAAATTTAAAAATTCTAAAATGGAGAGTTAAAAAAATGGTGGAAAATATACTTTATTATAATAATTAACAACAAAAAATTCAATAACTTAAACTATTAAGATTTTAAAAAGTTCAAAGAGTCTATGTTTAATAAATAATTCTTCTTTAAAACAGCTCAAAACAGAATATTATTCTAGGATTCTCTTATATACCATATTATATGTTCTTCAGTCAAGTGCAAATATGTAAAGATTTCGAGCATTGGACACACGCGAACAGGCTACATATAGTTGGCCATGGGAAAAGCATGGTTTTTCCAAACGAAATTTTTACCTGCAGTGTTTGCCCTTGCTCTTTGTTAATAGTAACCTGAGTTTGATTGGAAAATGAACTGATTGGAATTGAAACGGTAGGTCAGGAGAGATAATTGGAATTCGAGGTTTAGTAACAATTTCCCCTTTTCTGACACCTGTTAAAATTGGGGTACCAAGTATATTCTGCGTCAATTTTCTCGCAATCATATTCGTTTTCGGGGTGAATTTTTCAACTTTCACCCATAAAGCTTGATGATTCAATATAGGCTCTGATTTCATCTGCCGGTGTACCCCTCTGGATTACTGGGAGAGTTTGTTGGAAATCATCAGCCAATAAAACTACCACTACTTTGATGTTCACTCGTATAGTTTCCATTCCCATAGGAATACGGGAAAAAACATACATTATGTTACTCGTAGATAATGTAGCTTTCTATTGGTGAAAAGAATTTTTAAAATTGGTTTAGTGGCTTAGGCGTGAAAGCGTAACAAACAAAAAAACTTACACATTCACCTTTATAATATTATTAGGATGTATGTAGGAATTATTAAATAACGGAAATTATTTATTTATTTAACAGTTTAAAACTTCAGTGCACAACCATGATTTTAATGTTTAATCAAAGTATTGAATGGAACAATTTAGATTTGAACTTCCTCTGAATAAAAAGGAAAAAACAAATTCATTTTCCTGGCTAAAGTTAAGAGTAAATTGCCAGCTCGGGTATCGTCCTCGTCATTAGACCAAGGTTCAAAATTACGAGATTTGTCATCAATAGCCCTCGTGTTATTTAAGTGCGACGTTTAATAAAAAAAACACTCACTCACTCAGATTTTTCTGTTTAATTTAGTTTTCCTCTAATTGGGCAGTGGATTGATATTACTACCTTTGCAAATCTAGTGTATTCCCCAGGAGCTGGCATCGCTTTTTACACCAATCGACGCCCAGTTCCTCCACAGAGGGAGGCACCTGAGCTTTGCCGATGCAAAATTTGTACTTAGGAATTCAATTTGCCGAGAGCATCCAAGCCAAATGGACTATCAAGGGATTTTTTACATGCCGCATAATCATACGACATGGACACTGTCGATTTTCTGCATCATGGAAATCCACCGACTTAGGCTTGGGTCGAACCCGCAACCTTGGGCGCAGAAGGCCAGCGACAAACCAACTACGCCACCCAGCCAGCTTTTTTGCTTAATTTAACCTTTTTATTTGTACAATTTATCAATTATATGAAGTGCACAAGAAATTTTGCTCATAAATTTGATGATTTGATTTCAGTACAAAATAAAACATTAAAATTGCTTTGTGTATGAATCTCAGTATGTGTGTATTTTTGCTCGTATAATGTCTTTGGTACTAAACAGAAAAGCTTTCTAACAAATTATTTAATATTTCTATCTAATATCAACTAAATATATATTTACAGCAGTTGAATTATTCAAATAATATTACAAGTTACCTAATAAATTATATAATTTTTAAAAAGCAGAATCATATTTTTAATGAACCCTAAAAGTAATTTTCAAATACCAGAGTCTAAAAAAAACGTATTATTCTTAATAAAAATGTTGAAATAACTTTGAAATTCAATAAACTGTCAAAATATAAATTAAACTCCTGCTCAATTTTTAATATCAAACTTATTACTCCTTCCGAAAATTTTTAAATCAGTCATCAATATTCTTAATAACACGAGAAGTATAAAACAAAGTATCTCATTCCATAATTAATTATCAATTAATCCTCTCTTCTCTCTGTGAGCTTACCTTAGATCCAGACGAACTCTTTTCCGGGGGAAAAAATTCTCTCTATTCTTAGTTTGAAGCAAAAGTTAAACAAAGTTTCTCCCGAACTTCCTCTTTTACAGTCGGGAAAAGTTTTCTTTGTGAAAGCCGCAGAAACGTCCGGGAAATTTTAAGTCCTTTTTAATTGCAAATGCCTGCGCCGTTTCGAACTTTGAGATCCATTAACACGCTGCAGAAATTAGATTTCGATGTCTTAGATTCAGTGGGAAGAAATATTTGAGTAATTGATTTTTAGTTGCACCTTTTGTTACGGTTATGATCAGAGGAAACGGTAAAAAAATTCAAGATAAGGTGAAATCAATCAATATTGAGTGCAATAACTTCTAATCGATTGCTTAAGGTATCAGACTACCCTAAAATTATGAATATTGCCAAAAATTGACATATTTTTTATGATTTTATTTTATAGACCATCTTATTAGCTTTATAAAAACGTTATTAGCACGTTTATTATTTTCCGTTCACTAGAACAAGAGCTACAAGTGTTTTAGTAAAAGCAGATGCCATTATTTTAAGCAAGATGCTATACTTTAAAACGCGTTTTACTCGAAATGTGTTTTTTTTTTAAATGCTTAATTTTTTGTAAAAATTATAATATCTCTAATCCTGAAGGTCATTTCAGGTCGAGGAGCGATTGAGAGTAATTAGATCGGAGCTTCGAAATTTTGCCATATCCCCCTCCCCCTATTCTCCCAATTTTACCCCAAGAGAATTTTCCTTATTCCTAGAATTGAGAAAAACATAAATGGAATGGAAATTTACCCAAATGGTGTAATTCAAGAGATAAAACAATGGTATTCGACATAATCTACTGATTTTTACAAAATAAGCCTTGTAAAGGTCCAAATGCCTTACACCATAAGATAAAAATGTGCATATTTAGTAAATTTTTGAAAATTTACTGAAGAAGACAGTTTTATATAAGAATGTATATATTTATCAGACTACACGAGCGTAAATTTATATTGGAACATTTACCTATCTGAAAAAAGGTTATATATATATCCATGTGTATATATATGGATATTTTTCTGTGATACTTCAAAAAACAATATTCAAAGGATAATTATGAATTGAAATATTTTATTTAAGTTCGAACTGTGTATTTCATATTATAATTTAAGTCTGATTGTCGACTTAAAACATATTATTAGGTCACGATTTGTAACAAATACTTTCTTCATTTATGATTATTAATCATTAAAAGGGTGGGTAATAAATGTATCTTATTACAATATTCATAAAACCGTGATACAGGTTGTTAATCTTGCACCCGTTTTTGCCAATGTTCCTGAATTTCGTAATATCGTACTATTTTTCTCTTCATCTCATCAGTTTCAAGGTTAGGCATTTATTTTCCTGGCTTATTAATAATGCTTGCATATTCATGATATATTATTAGTGGTTACTGATTTGGCTAAAAGAATGATTTATTTTCTGAAATCCTTAATCTGAAAATGCACCATCAATTTTATTGTTATGTCATATCTCATTTCGAGCACTGATGCATTTAAATGTCTGTAAGAATATAAATAAATCATAAATCACACATTACACATATTTGATATTTTTATACCTGAAACGAAAGTGAAATTATAAATATTAAAACTAACTTAAGAGAATTTTTAGAATTATATATTTTTAACCTGTAAATATTATAATGATAATTTTCTGAAACTTGTTTTGTTAATTTTTTATATCAAATGTTTGTAATTGCCATTTTTTAAAGTTTCTTTAAAGTTGATTAAATTTATGGTTTAAATTAAAAAAATTGATTAAATCAAAATACAAATATTCCAAGTACAAAGTACAAATAATCCAAGATGATTATTTTTAAGTAATACAAAATATTCTCCATATATATACTCAGATACTTTACTAGATACTTACCAGATAAGGGCCAAGTGCTAAGAATGTTTGAGAATGAAGAGTTTTCCAAATTCTGTGACACGTTCTAAGAAAATGGTTCGTTTAAATCGTGTGATTTTATGAATAAAAATGTATGTAACGCAAGTAATCTATAAGTAAAACTTTGGGTGAAAGGTTTCTAACTAATATTAATTAAAATATCATAGTATTATTCTGGAATTAAGATGTCAGTAAAAATGACTAGTTTAAACAAAATCTCAAAAACGTCATTAAGTTCTTCAAACTGTCACGGGTAAAATTTTATAATCTCATAAGTACCGCTAGGTACTATATTATTCGAATTTTGGAATATCCAATATGATCCTCCGGCGTTTCTAAAAGTAATCAAAAGTATTAGAATACTTGTAAGTTGTTGCACGATTCGATATACTGTGTTCTTAATCTTTTACTTTATATGTACAGAACAGTAATCGCGTCTTAAGAATTTTAGACAGCTTATCTGTAATCCTTTTATAGAATTTGGTGTACATGCATGTAAAGTTCAACAAAGGTAATTCATATGATAATAAAGTATTACTAGGAAATCCATTTTTTGCATTTTAAATTCATAGTTATTAATTTTTTTATAGAAAAATTAAGTTAATATTTTTTTTATGGACATGGATATGAGAACGGACACGAAATAACGTCATGTCTGTCATGAATTAAATGCATTTGTTGCCAGTTGGCATATAGTTCTAACTTCCTATTTTTTTGGAGAACATGTCTGGGAATAACATTTGAAAATTAAAATTATTCGGGTTATAACTTTATTCAGACCGAGCCGAGAATGAAACGAGCCTTCCCCGAGAGTGAGGCCTTGTAGTTTGCTCCTGCTTTAAAAAGTCCCTGCAGAAAAGATAGCTTCACAAATATGGTTCATTCAATCAGAACTAAAGCATTAACGCTTCCAACTCGGAAAGTTTAAATTTACCACATTTTAGAATGGGAAATAACAAGTTTTATAACTATGCAATGGTTGATGGAATTTAAAAAAAATGTATTAGTCTTTGGTGTGCGAAACTTATATTGTGAAAAGTTTCCAAATCTTGGCAACTCTCTTGTATTAACATTGAAAAGTTTTGTTGAACTTGATGAAAATTGAAAGCAGTTTAAGCGACATTCTCTGTCAGTGGCAAAAGTTGCCACAAAAAACATAGATTAGCTAAAAAGTAAAAAAAAAAAAAAATGATTAAAAATGTGCAAACAGAAGGTATAAGCTATAAAATTAATGAATTTTAAGTAAGTAATTGTGTAAATACAAAAAATATGTGATAAATAGTACTAAAAATGCATTGTTCTCAAAATCCTTTTTCCCCGTATATTTTGAAAATTTCAAAACTGATAACTCAAAATATTACCTATGAATATCCTTAAAACTTGGTACCATTTTTTCTCATAACGTTTTCTAGGGTTAGTAATAAAATAGTGATTACAAAAAGAATAGTTTTTAAATTATGGTTTAGTATTTGTGTAACGGTGCTGTAAGATATGGAAAATTTCTTCTATTGGCTGTACAACTAGCTCTGGAATTTTTATTTGCGTTTGTTATGAAAAGATTTTACTACAGACCCTAGATACATAATGATTATTTAAATACTAAATTTATATAAATTGAGTCAATAGAGAGAGAGAGAGAGAGAGAGAGAGAGAGATTTTCATGAATTTTTTGAATGCTCCAAAAATTTCTAATAAATTTACCAATTTTCTGAAGGTTAAATAATTCATCGCAGATATTACATAAACATAGCTTATTTGCGTACAAACTAAAGTTAAAAATGGTATAAGTTTTTTCTAAGTAATGTTTTTTAAAAGAAGGGCTCCGAATGTATTTGTATACCTTAAAGTTTTCCGAGATAAGCGGATCCGTACATAAGCCCCGACCCTCTTTAAATAAAACTTTAAGAATACTCGGCTTATACAAGGAGATATACGGTAATTAATTCTTGTAAAGATTAAAGAAATGTACATTTTTAGAGGAAAAATAGAATAATATTTCGTTTCTGTAATAAATACACACTTTGGTTTGTAAAGGCCTCAAGCACCAACCAAATATTCGTATCTAGATTAATGAGAAAGAGATTAATGTGCTCAATTAATTCTTTAATTTATTTTTTAAAACATTCAAGTATACTAAGTAACTTGTTTCAATGAAATAGCCCACGCGCCTTGTTTAATGATGGATGAGATAATTAAATTGGAAGAACCAAACCATCTGAAAGCGTCAGATTTTCAAAAAAGTAGAACATTCCAAGTTCTGGCATTGGACGGATCACGCGATACCTATCAAATTCACATGATCTGTGTTCTCGAATTCGAACTAATTACCTCACTACATGAATGGAGAGTTCCTGGTTTTAGTGTTGGTTATGATTAATAAGACCTTTACTGAACTACTCAGTTTTCTCCTCTGGATTTTATAACTTACATCCGTTACACCAAGCTAATCAGTCTTATGCGATTGGTACCTTGAGGTTGAAAATTTTTAATCAAGAAATATTGGAATCCTTTAATTTTTTTATTAGGCTTTAGAAATGTAGTCTTTAGTCATACTAGAACACAATAGGGATGGGTTGCTTTAATTATTTGTTTTGATTTTGAAGAATGAAATAATTTTGTAAAGATTTAACAATTTTTTAAAGGGTATTTAAAAAATATATTTCTAAAGTTTTAATGATTTAGTTAAGTGAGTATAGTGATTCTAAGCTCGCACATAAAAAAAACTTCCATTAAAAATTTCTGTTAAAATAAAAGAAGAAAAAGTTGCAGAGAGAGAATTTTTTTAGAATGAGAGAGAGAGAAATGTTAAGTTCTTTGAATTAATTTTTAAAACGATTTCTTAAGGAGGGAGAGAGAGAAGAGAAAAAGAAAGGGATTGTGAGTGAATAAGTGAGTAAGTGAATGAGAGTGAGTTGTGTGTGTGTGTGAGAGAGTTGTGTGTGAGAGAAAGAGTGTGTGTATGAGAGAAAGAGTGTGTGTATGTGAGAGTGTGTGTATGTGAGAGAGTGTGTGTATGTGAGAGAGTGTGTGTATGTGAGAGAGTGTGTGTATGTGAGAGAGTGTGTGTATGTGAGAGAGTGTGTGTATGTTGTGTGTATGTGAGAGAGTGTGTGTGTGTGAGAGTGAGTGTGTGTGTGAGAGTGAGTGTGTGTGTGAGAGTGTGTGTGAGATAGAGTGAGTGTGTGTGAGTGAGTGTGTGAGTGAGTGTGTGAGTGAGTGTGTGAGTGAGTGTGTGAGTGAGTGTGAGATAGAGTGAGTGAGTGTGAGATAGAGTGAGTGAGTGTGAGATAGAGTGAGTGAGTGTGAGATAGAGTGAGTGAGTGTGAGATAGAGTGAGTGAGTGTGAGATAGAGTGAGTGAGTGTGAGATAGAGTGAGTGAGTGTGAGATAGAGTGAGTGAGTGTGAGATAGAGTGAGTGTGTGTGAGTGAGTGTGAGATAGAGTGAGTGTGTGTGAGATAGAGTGAGTGTGTGTGAGATAGAGTGAGTGTGTGTGAGTGAGTGTGAGATAGAGTGTGTGTGTGTGAGTGTGTGTGTGTGAGAGTGTGTGTGTGTGAGAGTGTGTGTGTGAGAGAGTGTGTGTGAGAGAGTGAGTGTGTGTGTGAGAGTGAGTGTGTGTGTGAAAGTGAGTGTGTGTGTGAGAGTGAGTGTGTGTGTGAAAGTGAGTGTGTGTGTGAGTGAGTGTGTGTATCTGAGTGAGTGTGGGAGAGAGATATATTTGAAAATGATGTAATGCCATTCATTATTTACAAAAATTACATTAACACAAATAAAATACTTGGTATGGATTATTTCAGACTTCCTAAATGTTTGATATCTTGTGAGCATATATGAATCATAATAATAATGCTTCTTACAAAGTAATACATTTTTAAAATTCTTAAAGTATTTTTCAAGACTTCGCAAAATTACTATAGTTTAATAATTTGCATATTACGCGATTTGCTTACATTTTTATATTCTTCAAAATAGTATATTTTTTCTTTTTAAAATTTCTTATAATAAATCCGATTACAGAAATTATTATTTTTCCTTTTATCAATGTTATCCAATTAAAAATAAGACATCTTTTTTTCTAATTTACCAAATCGGGTTTTGTACACGAATTATCCTACCAATCGTGAACTATCCACAAAAAATGATACACAAAATGCAAGTAAATACAATATAATTTTTTACTTATGTTCTAAAATTTAAAGTAAGCATTTTTTTTCTCTAAACATATTACATTTTTTTACTCAATTTTAACAGTTATAAATTAAAAATATAAATCTTTTTAAATTGCTTTATTATTAAATTAGCAGCTTTTAAAAACACATACAGCATTGTAAAAGTAGAGAACATTGCAAATAATTTTTCATGCATATAATTATCATTGCATATAATTATTATAGTTATTTCATGTAAATTTTGTAAAAATCCTTTAAAAAAATGCAATAATCAGATGTACAACTTTTCATAAACACAAGAAGTTATACTAGTAACTTTGAAATTTTTTTACTCAAAATTGATACTTTCTAGAGCAATTTATGTATTATTGCAGACACGATTGAGGTAATGGACACAGTAATTATTTGCTCTGATTAAAAAAAATGCATTATAGTTTTAAAAAAAGAAAACATTCTTTTATAGTTAATCGAACTGATTTGTAACTTAATCTTTTAATCGCCAAATCTGAAATTAGTCTCCAAATCTGGAAAGGGGATCTGAAATTAGTCACCAGATGCGGGATGGAATCTGAAAATGAGAAATCGTTGATCCTGATGATCTGATCAGGACAATGGAACAAAATTATTAAATTATTGTATTGTCATCGGTCCTGGACAAGTGAGGAAAATTTCGAATTAATCTGACCTATTAAAGTGGGTAAAAATGGAGTTCAAAGATTCCGTTACATAACAAGTGAAGCCTATAAAAGGGTGTTAAAAATACAATCCTTACCAAAGCAACTAAAGTTTAACGTTAAAACGAAACACTCTTAAACTTCCCTTCCAGTATCACCTCGCACAGGTTTCAGTTACAGATTTTCTTCGATATAGGCTACATTCATTCAAGCCTCGTATAAAATACCAAGTTTTATTGTGCATAGCTTAAATTCAGTAGATGGTGCTGCCCATACTACATAAAGAATATTTTATGTATTGATCAATATGGAGAGCCGTTTCTTCAAAAGCAGTATTGTAAAATAGTGCCAACTTTCGAAAATGGAACCATTTGACTTTAACAGTCGGGATGTGAGCTATTGATACAGTTTCTGGACCTACTTCCTTTAACTTGAAAGATATCAGTTTCACGGTTTCTGATTTTATAACTCCAGGCGGGTACCAGCGGCCGGCGTTGATAAGTTTACAATTCTTTGGTACGTTGTGAAAGGTAAGAGGTTCGGAAGATATCGGGTATTTTCTGAAGCTCTCTTTTAGGTTTAAAATAAAGGAATGGTGTAAGTTTGGTCACGTTTTGAGAGATAGGCACTGGTTTATTACGATAAGGGTTCTTTCCTAAAGATTTTTGTAATTTTAAGTCATATAAAAGAAGCATTTATTATGTTTCGAGGTTTTGATTTTAGAATAGTTTTTATTTAATGAAATAAATTTAATCATATCAAATAAATTGCAAAAATTAAAATTGTTTGAATAAAATTATCAGATTTGTGTTTAGAGCATTTACACCCCAATTAACCTTCTTAACGGTTACATAATTCTTAAGAAAATGGTCATAAATGGACCTATTTTTTTATTCAAAAAAATTATATAAAACTAAATGCATGTTCATTATATGTTGTGGCGTCGTGGACTCGGAAGCTTGTTCGACGCTAAGCTAAACATTAAAAATTAATTTTTATTGTTATCTAAATAACTGTTTTATTGATTTCCAACATTCAGAAGTTCACTGGGAAAGAAAAAAAAAATGAAAAAAAGTCAAGAAGTCAAGTTAGTCATATTTGTCCAGCCGGTTGTCTCTGTATTCACTCCTCGCTTCTTCTCCGGGCATCGATCTTCAGGATACGGAGGGGAAAAAAACTAATTTTTCTACAGCGGGCACTCGCTTGCGCTTTCGTCTTAGCTCCCAGGATCAAAGTCAGGAACCTCCAGCATCCCTCTGCCCTCTCCACCAGGCCTACACGTGAAGCTAGGTCATTTCCGTCCGGAGGGCACTTGCCCCCCCCCCAATTTCTCTTTCCTCTCGATCAAGTCACGTCCGTCTTTTTCCGCAGGATACCGTCTCGGGAGTCCCTCCCCTCCTTTTCCGAGTCGACCTTTTTAAACACCTGGGGCGGGTCAATTCTACGCCCTTCGTCAACTCCCATTGGTAGGCCTCAAGGTTTTGCGCCCTGCACCTTGGTCTCACTAGCCCACCACTGGTGCAGGTTGAACAATGGCTCTGGTCCCTCTCAAAGGTTTCCCCCGACAAAGGCTTGTCCAACATCTGGTTCTCTAACCACTTAGCCGCCTTTTCCTCTTTTGATGTGACCTGCCGCCGTCTGCCGAGGCTCCAACCTTTTAAAACGGACAATCACTGCCTATGAACGTGCACAATATAGTTATGCACAGCACATAGTGTTAACAGTCACACCAGCGTCGGCAGTCCAGATATCCGACAAAGGACAATGACGCCAAAGCCACGTGCTCTCTAGATGTATTATTCGTCATGTATAGGGTGCGTTTTCTTCTTTGTGACTACGTCACAATGTATTTATTTTTAAATTGTGTAAGTTTTTAACTTGAAATACCAAAAATTATTTAAGAAAAGCCAATGTTTAGGGGTATTATGACTGAATGTTTTTCAGCAAAGAGGAAAAATTAAAATAGTTTGTGTTATAAACATTAAAGGAGAATTTTATTACACTTATGCAGAATGCAAAAACACATTAGTATTTTTTCCTTGTGAGATAAACTTTAAAGGCATGAGATAAAAAGGCCAACATCACACGTAATAGTACAGATCCATCATCACTGCTCTCATTCACTAACCAATATTTCAAAAATTCAGTTATTTCAGGGCTCTTACTGTGCTAAGGAATCCATCTGCTGTTTGTCCTGGACAGAGTATGTTTTATCTCCAAAGAATGCAACAAATATATAATATTACAATTATATATATATATATATATATATATGTAATACGTCGTGGCCGTTGAAAGGTATTCTTTATATGATTACTTGTAATACGACGATGTTGTTGGAATGGATTCTTTATATGAGATTGATAAGGCAGTACGGTGATTGAAGAAACTTGTTTATTATCCATCTTGAACACATAAGACATTACAGGGACGTCACAATAGAAGCACACACAAACACAATGCAGCCGACTACATGTTGAAACACAAAGCAGAAGCGAAAGAGAAAGTTGGTCTCCAGGAGTCTCGGTATATATAGTCAGTTTAAATCACGTGATCTATGTGGGTGGATGGATGTAGTTTAAAATCCTCTCGTTAGACGGCTCGTTAACTTATTACTAAAACGTTGGTCCTGAAGGGATGGACCAAAGGTAATTAAAAGTTTAGAATACTTAATGGGGATTATTACATATATCTATATATATATATACACCCACACACAATGAGTGTATTTGCAGGTATATGATTCTTAAGAAACTATCCTAGAAATAAAAATATACTTTTAATAATCGTAAATCCTATTCTTGTTTTTAATACAATTGAAAAACTCTTTAAAGATATTTTCATTTTAAAATTTGCAAAAGAAACTTTTCAAAGGAGAAATGTCTGTAAGAAGTTTCTTCTTTTATTCATATTGAAAAAATAGAAGAGGACTTACAATTCTGGAAAAAGGAGATTTTTAGGAAAAATAATAAATAATTTGTTATAATATTGAAACTAACTTGTGCTATCTTTTGCTTTTTCAGAAACTGCCTGTGGTGGAATCGAAGGTCTAGTTTTGAAAGAATTCTAGTCATTTTGAGTCTACTACTGTTTATTCTATGCACATCTTTAATTATAGTGAATGTTATTACTCAAGGTAAGTAAATTTAAATATTAACTCATCACATATTGTGTATTAATGTGCATATGGTTATTAATTCAATTAAATGCAAAAATCTAAGCCAATAATCAACAAGTTTTGGGTTTAAAATGTTCGCCGAAATGTCAAAAGTATAGAAAAAGACCTAGTATGGTACGGACTTCTTTTTACTCTGCTAACTGCTGCTAAATGGAGGTGGCATTGACTCAACAAGCCATAGGATGTTCCATATAGAAATATGAAGCCATTCTGCCCCTACAACCATTCATATCAATGAAAGTTGTGGACAGTGTTTACCATTTTGTAGAACTAGGTGGCTTGAACATGAACACATTTCAGCACTTCCAGGCACACGATATCTAGAAATAATACCTTGAACAATCGAGTGAGACTTGCTTCCATACCTCCTCCTTATGTTGGTTGAGGTGAAGATCTTGCTTATTATTGGGGTTTCCAGAGGAATCTGAATGTAACATGAATGAAAAAGTCATTGAATCGAATTTAAAATGATAATAAAAAATTTATAATAAAAATTACCTGTATCAAACCAACACAAGAAATAACTGCTAGATATGCAAACGAGGTAAGCTAAAGGAAATGAATAAATCATGCCACTTACCTAACCTTTCTAAGTTACGACCTCCCGGCTTTGATGATTCAGTAACGGATGTAATGAATTCCAAAAATTGATCTGATATTGTGGCTTTAGAATCCACTGACACGAATCAATATTTGCCAATATCATCTACAATCCTCTACATTCATCTATAATAATCTATCACGTTAACTATACATTATTCGATAGTGACATTCACTTGTATTGTGGAGTTGTTCTAGCTTAAAATATCAATTCGGCTGGACGGATGAAAACCTGAATTAAAGAGAATAGATATCCCAAATACGATTTGTTACAGACTTTTTTGCAATTCGCTCAATTTTTATTTAAGATTTAGTTTCAATTCGTAAATCCGCGAATAGGCTTACATAGTACCCAAATAGTTTCTCTCTCTACCAGTTGTTTTCCCAACTTTTCATTACATATACAATTAACACAAAGACTTGCAAAATATTGTTAAATTTTATTTCAGCTAGCATTCAAAAATTTACTTCAATAAGTGATCTAGATACGCTTATTGAAGTTTGTGTAAAGAACAATATCTAGCTTGTGGAAATTACAATAACTTTTTACTTGTATATTTGAGTTATTCCTCAGAAGTACGTGAACATCCTTTTTTAGGATCTAACTTTCAGTGTTTTTACTTCAAAATAACTGACTGACGGATCTGTTTAACATAAAGGGATTCAATCTTAATTTAATCTCTTTCTTTTTAGACCTTTTAGAGAGATGTAATGTATAGTGTTTAGTGATGCAATCATTGCACAGTATTATATGTTAGAATATTTTCCTCTCATTTTCATTATTTTAATCCTGCCTATAGAAGAAAAAATTATCTCAAGCAGTAAAATTGTGGTGTTTACCTTGTTTTAGTTGTAGAAAAAATAAACAAAAAGCAGAAGAAAATGCCTCTTTTAGAATGTCGAACTTCAAAAAGTCTTTACTTTTTATTTAATTTTCTATCTTAAAAAAAGAGCCGATGTTAATAAAATAAGGCAGGCCATGGTAAGAATAAGAGAGCTCAATATTTATTTGTAAGGAGTTAAATTTTTCATTTCTGACAGTGTTCGCTAGAACATAGATTTGGGTGGGGCTGTGATGTCAATTATGACAGTTCTTGAGTAGTATGAATAGTCTTTTATGATTACGCTCTTCGAAGTACGAAGAGCTAAGTGATTGGCATAGTTTATTCCATCAAAGAAAATTAAATTCACTAAAGATTGAAGTAATGTTGAATATTTTTGTATTTCTTTTAATATTTTAAAGATCAAGGAATCTGAAAAACATTATTTGGCTTTTAATTTATTTAAAAACATGGATTGGAATAAAGACTTATGCATTTTTAGCGAATAAAAGTTGCACAAACCCCATCATAATTACATTTAAACAAAAAATACGCTTAATTGGAGGGATCGCGATTTTTTCAGAGCTTCCGAACCTACGTATGAAGAAAAGATATTCTCTAGTATATAGATAAAGGTAAAAATAAAGAATTAGTTTTTATGTTAAGAATTGCTGTAATGGGAATGAAGTTAAGGTATTTGACCTTTTACGTGTAAAAAAAAAAAACAAATAAACTTTTGTTAAAGAAAAAAAATGATCGTGTGGCGGTATCTAAATAAGCCAGTAGCAGCCTCCGGACAGGAGTGATCACTTTTGTGTTGTGGAATGTTACGTGCTTACGAATCCATTGGCCGCGGGTACTAATCCAGCATATTGGTGAGCTTGGCTGAAAAGAAAAAAGTAAAACCTTCTGATGTGTCGTGGCGCCATCTACCCACAAGAAGAGCAAGCAAAGTCGTCGGACCCACTCGACGCATCAAGCAAAGTCGTCGGACACACTTGACGCAGCGAAGTCGTCAGATTCACTTGACGCAATAGTAACAACTCCCACGCTCGCCATAACAAATATCTCGTTCGTTCGCCTATCTACCGACTCGCTGGTGGGGAAAGATTGTGGCGGGATCTAAATAAGCCAGTAACAGCCTCCGGACAGGAGTGATCACTTTTGTCTAATGGTATGTTACGTGCTTAGGAATCCATAGGTCGCGGGTTCTAATCCAGAACAGAGCGTTTTAGTGCGTTTTAATGTTTATGGCGATGAGAAGACGTTTACTAAATAGCTACCAGACAAAAATCAGGTACATTAAACAGCTTCTTAAGTATTAAATTTTTAAAAGAACCTATTGTCATAATTGAAGGGCACGATAAAGAGGAACACGGAAAAAAGTTTGGATTTGACTGATTTGATGGTGTGGGGAGAGAGAGCTGGGAATATATATATATATATGAAATATGTTGCAATGCACACACACATTGTACTATTAAACTATCCATAATCATTTCGTTTAAAATTATTTTTTTGTTGAAAATTCACTTTATTTTGAGTCAAAAATGTTCCACCCAAAATTAAGTTTTTTTCCAATTTTTTGGAAATTTACCCCGTTTGTTGGAATATTAAAAGTTTTGAGATTATTATTTTTAATTATTTTTCCTATCTCCATACCATAGAGTATTTTTTCCGCATTAGTAGACTCTGATTAATAATAGTTTTTCTTCTACATATAACTGCTGTTTACCTTAGTACTCAAGCATTTTGATTTTCCAAGCTAACATTTTGTGCCCCTATATGAATATTTAAAACAAATTGCTCGTATTTATGTATTATTATTAGATTTTATTTTTTAAAAAATAACCTGTTAATTAAAAATGCTTCATTCAAATTTACTCAGATTTATGAAATAATAACAAACGATTTCACGTATAAAAGTATTCGATTTACTAATATATATGTTCACCATTGGAAGAATTTAACGAGAAGATAACGAATCGTCTGCAACCGAACAAGGGACTTGACTTCACTTCTTTCTTCCCTGTGGTTGAAAGAAAAATACACTTCCACGCCAAACGATTTTTAGAACCGAGGAAAAACTTTTTCTTCCGAAACTGGTTGTCAAAGTCATACTTTATGGCCCCTTAGAGCATGAAAAGATAAATCTTAAGAAATTCTGTGCGGTTTTTTATTTTTTGTTGTTGCCATTTCACTTTTCTTTAAACTTCGGTGGTTTAATGCATCCCTGCAGGCTCTACAAAATTTCTCTCTTTCTCTTTTACAAGCGTTGTTTATTTTACTTATCTTTTTCCCACCGATGACATTGAGAACGCCTCCATGATAGTCTAAGGTCCCTGTGACTCTAGAAAGAAAGTGATATAGTTTTTAAGAGAAAACACACATACCATCCTATCATAACTAGCATGCTAAAAAGAAGAAAATGCTTTTTTCTTTTTCTTCATTACAGTCATCATGCACAACTTTTGGTATTAGTAAAACCTAAACTGGTGTCGAAAATTAAGTTTGCAAACACAAAAAATGCAATATTTTTGCATATAAGTTTTTGTGACAAATTTTTGCTCTTACATTCCTCATACTCAGAGAATAACTATGCTAACAAATAAAATCTTAATGGGGAGGGGGTACTTCATGTAATATACAAATTAGATAAAAAATTGTCAAAACAAGCTGTGTAATATTTAAAAACAGAATATCTAATAAAGAATGTGTCCACCACTTGCTGTTAAATAAGTTTCGCAACGAGCTCTCATTCTACAAATTGGGTTGTTGGCAACAATCCCTATTCTTCTATAAGCGCATATTTCAACGTCTGGAACGTGTTTACAGGGTATTGATGTCCAACAATGGTTCATTCTAAAGCATCCCAATTATGCTCGATAGGATTTAGGTCAGGAGATCTTGCTGGTCTTCCTATCTGGCAAATACCCTTTTCCTCAAGAAAGTCTTTGACAAGATTATCTCTGTACATTCTCGCATTACCTTTTTTAAAAATAAATCTTGACCAATTGCGCCTCGGAACATGAGGTTCAAGAACTTCATATTTATATCGCCGTATAGTAATAGAACTCGCATTAAAAATGTATAGTGGTGTATGACCGTCTAACATAATGCCTCCTCAAACAAGAGAATTCCACACCCACCAAATCGATTGGATTCTCTTATGTTAGAAGGATAATAGTGGGTCCTAGGTTCTTTCAAAAAGCCGTCGAGAAACACTATTAGTACTGAACTTGGACCTGAAAAGTACACGACCCCACTCTTGATTTGCGCAAGACACGCCTTCTTGCGTCCATAAATGTGAACTCTTTTCTATGATGGGTTAAGAGGGACACATGCCACTGAGCATCGAACATAAAGGGCCTTCTCAGCTAAGCGTCTGTAAAATTTTGTCTAGAAATTGTGTTTCCAGTGGCAGCAGCTAAGTTTTGAGCAAGCTCCTTTGCTGTCTCTGTGAGGACAGCATTTGTTGTCAAATATCGAGCTTCCGTAGCTGTTGTAGCTTTAGGTCGACCTTGTCCAGATCTGCTAACAGCAATATCCGTTGTTTGAAATTTTATCTACTGTTTGGTTATCCCCATTCGAGAAATGTTTTGATTTCGGGATACTTCTGCTTGAGACATCCCATCAACAATCCACCAAACGCTCCCCATCTCAAATCATCATCGAAACAATTGTGGGGACTCATTTTAGCAAAATTAACACAAATTTGTGCTTATCACAGTGCGTTACACAGGTCAAAACACAATTCAAAGCTTTACTGTGAAAACGCTTTTAACACTTTTTATCAAAATGGCCATATTTTTTAAATTAATTTTTTATGATTGAAAACTCACAAAATTAGAATACGAGGCTTGTTTTTCAGAAGGGTGATAGTATGTAGGATGGGGTTCACAAATTCACAAAGAACATGGTATCGTAAACTACGTTTACTCTGAGTAATTCGCAAAAACAGTTATGAAGGGTGTGATGTCCAGGGGATTGAAAAGGGACAATAAGAGGTGAAGCATCTTTATAATTAGAATAATACATCACAGTCCGACGTTAGAAATGCAACAACAAGGGACTGTCATAGGAATTATTCGAAGTGGCGGTCGCGTAGGTCATGGCACAGATGACACCAACGAATGAAGAATTGTCGGACGCGTTCAAACAAATCTGATGTGATGGCGATGTTAGCTGAAGCAATGCCGATCCGTATCATAAGATCCTTCTATGTAACCACTGGCATCTCATACACAAGCGATTTCAAGAGACCTGAGATGAAGAAATTCATGGGATTGAGGTTCGGGGACATAGAAGTCAAGTAACTGGTCTTAAACATCCAATCCACCTCCCAGGATATGTACCATGATATTGGTTACGCACTGCAATTGCAAAAAATGCTGGTACACCATCATTCATAATTCTACCATTCTGGTACTCAGTAGCCGGTACTTCCTGCAACAACTCCGAGAGAAGTGGGAATTGGCATACGACCAGGTTTCTTCAACCCTACCACGACGCTTCAAATCCACTCATTCATTTGACCATTCCCGTTGTCTGGCTCTTCGTTCTCTCGACGACTACTATTATCGCGATTTTCAAGGATTAAACGGTGTTTGAAACCCCATGTTGTATGGTGATTTGTCGTTTTCTTGCTGTCTACTATCATCCCTCTGAATTTGTCGGATGAATTTGGCAACACCCTGTATAAATGATTTGGAATATGCAAGTATCACCCCACTCATTTTGGCGTGGTCTAAAAGTTAGGAAAAGAAAAGTTGGAGGGGCAGCTGATGTGTTGCATTCGTCACTTGACGAGCGACGTTAATAAAATAACCAATCAAATAACTTGCATTCAGTAAGTAAAATATAACGGAAGTATCCGTGAAAATTCTGCAGAGCAGTCTCGGCGCTTTGTGTGGTCACGGTAACTTAGAGGTATTGGTCACGAATTCGTGGCTGTCGTTGTCGAGTAACAGAGTTCGCGTTTTAACGCCATTGAAGACCCGCCATGAAAATGGGCTAATGAATCTTAAATCTATCGTGACTCCCATTGGTGTGGAGTGGAAATTATGAGAGCGGAGTACCGGCTGAGGTGTAGTCGTCGTTACTTGACCACAGTTCAAAATTACGAGGTCCACCGCCAATAGCCCTTAAGTTTCTCCAATCAAAATCAATCATTCGGAACCATAGTATAGCAGAGTGCTCATAAAATCGAGTTCATGGCCAACGATGCTTTAGTGTATTCGCGAGTTCAAATCATGAATCCGCCAAAGATTCGTGGTACAGAGAAATTGAAGCACGGTAAATCTGTCGAAGTTCAAATTCCTCACTAAGCCCCAACAGAGAGGGGGCTTTAGCTCAGATAAGTCCTCGTCACTTAATCCTGACGGATAATTGAGGCAGTTAGGAGCTGAATGAAACATCCACTATCGGGTGCTCCTTGTTCTGGGGGTAACAGAGGCTGCCTTTCATTCATATATTTCCAGTAACTCGTTTTATGCATTTAGTCCAGCCTTAGGTTTTCCAGAGGGTTTAAAAGAAACTAAAATAACGTTGTCATACACTTTAATCTGAAAATCGTCATTAAATTATATTATTTTAATGTTCCCTTTCACGCGCAATAAATATAAACTTTTGGTACTTTTCTTTTTCCTGTTGTTTAACAGGGTGGATAGCGGTTACGTGGAGAAAAAAATTAACAATCGGAACTTACCTAGGCATAAAAGTTGTTCTCTAGAATATGGAGATCAAGAGAGAAATAATTTTTTTAAAAAATAATTTCATAACTAAATGTTGCCACAAATGTTTTGGAATTTTTTTTAAAAAAAAAGGAAAAATGACATCATTTTGGTTAAAGGATTTTAGACTCAAAATAAATTATTTTTCTTCAATGTAAATAAATAAAAGCGATGATTATTAATAAATGAATACTCAATACTGAATAATGCAGTGTACATTACAACATACAAAAACTCTGCATCATCGAGTGGATCCAAGCTATTTTCCGTCCTCCGCACGGTAACTTCAACTCTGTTTTCTTTTAAAATTCTATACTAACTTTAACTAAATGGCGCAACAGCCATGGTAGGTCAAGGTCTACTGTGCCCAGCTCGATTTTCGAGACCTTGGGCACTGAGGTCCATTAGCAGATTGTTCTGCTCAACTGGCCACTGTGATGCGAAACCTCAGTGTTAAACTCCGAAGCAATCTTGGTTCCCAGTTATAGGCCTGAAGGGATGAAAGGCTGAGTCAACCTTGCCCAGTTCAGGATTTGAACCCCGGACCTGTGTCGTGAAAACGCGATACGCTTCCACTCGGCCTCTGGGCTTCAATACTAAAAAAGCTGTTAAATGTGCACCTAATGTGTGTTTATCCTTCTGAGTAGGTATACTCTGCTGTAATAAATGCTATAAAGTACTAAAATACCTGTTTTTTCTTTAATACAAATTACTCTGACTTTTTACCATAAATAAAGCTCTAACATCTAAATTTGAATTCCTTTTCGGCATTACTTAACATAAAAACTAATTATTTCAATTGATCGTAACTCTGATAACAACGTGAATTTTTCAGAAGTCCTAATTCAGGCTCTCTGGAGAAGTTTTAGCTAAACGTAAGCAAAATATTGTCATTATAGAAACATTTTTCATTTAAAGAAAGGACGTTTTCAAAATGGGAATTCTTTCACTTTTTGCCAAAATATTGCATTCAAATACTTTTTAATCGTAATAATATTCTTAAAATAATTTTATGCATGCATTCTAATTTAATAATAAAAATTATTTTTAATCGATTTTTTTAAATATTAATTAAATAATATTAATATCGAATTTTATTAATATTATTTAATTAATATTTAAAAAATTCGATTGTACGCTTTTTAAATTCACAGTTCTGAACACAGTCGATACCTTAAAGTATAGGGCTTCCCCAAAATTGTGAATTTTGCCAAAAATTGACAAATTTTTTTATGATTTTATTTTATAGACCATCATATTAGCTTTATAAAAATACCAAGTTTATTATTTTCCGTTCACTAGAACAAAAACTACAACTGTTTTAGTAAAAGCAAATGCCATTATTTTAAGCAAGATGTCATACTTAAAACGCGATTTACTCGAAATGTGTTTCTTTGAAAATGCTCAAAAAGGGCCAGCGATTGCTCAAAAAGTTTTGAAAATAATTCACTGAAATTTTTTGTGTATGTTCTGTGTAACAGTAGAAGTGTTAATAAAAAAATTTACAGTCCCTTATGTGAATATAGTCACTGTTATTTTAAGCAATTTCATATAATAACTATGATAAAGTGCTCAAGTTTTTGTAAAAATTAAAATTTCTCATATACGAAGACCATTTCAAAAAGGAATAACATAGCAATACACGAGGAAAAAATTATTCATAAACCTTTTGCACAGAATGGGTTTTTTTAATGTTATTTTGTGTAAATATTTACCAATTTTTTCCCATTTCAGTAATAATAATTTCTTTTTCTATTCTTAATTTTAGTATAGTTTTCTTAAAATGTACTAAACAAAAAACCACAAAAAAAATCCCCATATCTCCCTTTTTTTTAAAAAAAAAGTTGTCGCAAGTAGTTGGATACCTTAAGCCAAATTAATCAAAACATCAAGAAAACTTTGACTTTATAATAAAACACAAGCAACAGTTTATTATCTACAGTCAGTCTTCCATTTATCTGCTGCAGACGTAAAGAAATTCAACGAAGTGTTGGCAATTTCAGTTTAGCGATGTCTCTGTCTGTAAATAGACGCCATTGTCGCCAACTTTAACGATGCTAATGAGCTAAATTTGTCATGGGTCGTTAGCGAAAGTTGAAAGAGAATTTACCGACATGAATGAATGGAATTACTTAGACTTTTCTTCATTAAATACTGTGAAGTGAAATTTGTTTCGTGTAATCAACTACCTCATTCATCACCTAAGTCCGCTTGTCATCAAAATATTTAGCTGATGATACGCCATTATTAAGAGTATTATCCATGTACTTAACATTTTGATGTTTCCTAATCTTTTAATTAGTGATATATTAACACAACTGAAATTTTTACCAGTACAGGGATTTCATTAACTTAATGGTATGTATTTAACTCATGATTACATGGGTGTCATGATCGTCACATATGTAGACTCTGCCATACAAATAATTAAATACTATTTAATTATTTGTATAGCAATTTATCAATATTATATTATTGGCAATTATGTATGGCAATTTATCAATATATTAATTTATTATCTCAAAGGAATTTTAATCATCAAGTCTTTTTCCGTATCTCTAGATTATTAAAAATAAAAAAAAGTTATGTAACAGCTATAATGGAAAAAATGTTTTTTAATTATGAAATTTTTAATTGCAAATAGCTGAATAATAGCAAGTTTCTACCACAAAATTGAGGATCATATTTTTGCATATATAGGGATTATTAGGACAAACTTTAAGGGAAGGTAGGGGGCATCACAACCCATAGCCGGAAACGTTTTCGTTCGGCCCTAGGTGGCGTTGTTCACAAGAGCATTTAAGGAAACAGAGATGAATTAGCTTAGTCATTTTAACTGTCATAGCACACAGAGGAGTATAGAATGTTTTGCAAACACCGAACTGGCAGATATGCATCCGATTTATAGATTGGTAAAGGGAAATGATTGAGCAGCAGAAAGATTGCATCGCGAAAAGTATCTACAGAGAAATGCCCCAGATTTCCACATGTTTGTAAATTTGCAACACAATTTGAGTGAATATGGATCCTTACAAGGTAATAGGCATAGTAAGGATGAGCCCTGAGTGACTCGAACTTCCAGCATAGAAATGTGTGTGTAAAGTTGGAAGGAATGCGAGTATCAGCGTATGAGCCAACGGTTAAATTTGGTTTCCACTTGATTAAATTTTCTTTTAAAAATAAAGTCATAATCTAATTTAATGAGAGTCACTGTCGTAGTCCCTCACTTACAACTCATGAACCCCCAAATTATTTTTTCGCTGACGTGGACCCCCTGCATGCTGTCATAGACCCCTGGGGGTCTATACAGACCACTTTGGGAATCACTATTTTAGAGTGTGAAGATAATAAACACTCCCTACGCGCGCGTCACCAATATGTTTTTTGGCTAACTTATTTATATGAGAGAAGCCCAGTGGCTGAGTGGTTAGTGCATCGCTCTTCTCCACTACAGGTTCGATGTTCAAACCCTGGGCTGAGAAAGGATGAACCAGCCTTTCATCCCATCAGTGGGTCGATAAAAGGAGTACCAAGCTTGCTTGGGAACTTAACACTGAGGGGCTCGCGTCAGGCTGACCACCTGATCGGAACATCTGCTCATGTACTTCAGGGCCCAAGGTCGCATATACTGAATTGGGCACAGTAGGCCTTGGCCCTCATGGGCTGTGGAGCCACTGAGTTAAGTTATTTATAAAGAATGCAATTACATATTTACACGTTTGTCTTTCCAAGTGAGTAGGGGAGAGTGATATTAACGTCGCCCTATAAAGCAACACGAGGGCTATTGTTGGCGGACCTCGTAATTTTGAATCTCGGTCAAGTGAAGAGGACAACACATGATCTGGTACCCCCTCTTCTGACTATCACACCAAACCAACAGGAGGACACTGAGCCAAGACAGATTTAAAATGCATCGGCCTCCTCTACAAAAGGTGAGTCTTCCGCGCCATTAGCCTCGAACTCATGACACGCCATCCACAATTACGTTACCTTTACCACTAGGCTTCCTCGACCGTGAGAGTTTCGAGAGTAGGGTGCTTACTCAGGTGTCGTCTTCGTCACTAGAGGAGATTAAAAATTACAAGATCCGTCACGAATAGTCTGAGTGTAGCTTCTAAATGCGACAATCAATCCGCAAACCCAATATTTTTTTATGTTAGTTAACTAAATTATATGAGAATGCGCTCGCAAGTTTAGATGTTTGACATGCCAAATTAAAAATGTAGGGGAAAAAATCTATAATTATAAGAAAAAGAAAGAAAATCCAACAGAAAACTCTTCATTGTTCGGTTTTGAATGACAAGTTTAAATCTTCAGAATTTTCAACAGACTTCATAAGTTACCGTCAAAGAACGAAAATTAATTTTCACAATTACGTGAGGTAACTTTTGAAAAGAGAGAAAGAGAACAAAAAAAGAAATGCTTCGTTTTTGATTAATTGGAAGAAAAATAATGTATTCCCCCCCTCCTCTCTTGTTAAAACCGTCTCATTAGAGACATCTCATATGTTTCAGCATTTATACCTTCTGTCAGATTTTCCGAAGGAGCTGAAGTCTGAAATCATTATGAAAAGCAGAGAATTGCTCGAAAAACTTCTTTTGTATGAATGAGAAAATCAAACAAAACTGGCCTTTGCTGGGGAATTCATCAAGGCTTCGCTCGTGTAATCTATTATTTTCCATCCAGAAAAGGAGTTATTCATTGTCGTGAAAAGAAATGAGGCGGACAAGGAAAAATGTGTTCTAATTATCCCGCTGAACTCATTTCCTCTCTGGGAAAAATGGATTTTCATTCTGCGTTAAAGCCCGGATTTTTCTGTCCGCTGTTGTCGGATTTTTTGAGGATTTGATTCCAGTAATTATTCCCTACGGAGGACTCTGGAGAAAATATGTCGGCGTAAATGACGACTTTGTTTTTGAAATCGTTTCAAATTTGCATTATGTTTCGCTTTAGATTGGATGAGGGAATAATGATTCTTTCTTGTACTTTGAGAAATTTTTAGCCATTTTCTTTTATGGTTCTGGTTTAATTTGCCTAAATTGCGCTAATTGTTCTTTCCAATGAAGTTAGTTAGATAAATGTTCTTTGGGTTGTTTTAAATCGATTATTTTATGTGTGGAATAACGATTGTTAATGAAGAATGTTCCAACGAAGGCTTCTTTAAACATTTATTACCGTGTATATACCGAGAATTTTTGGAACTTTCTTAAGATTAAAGTAAGAGGCGCCTGCTTAAGTACGGATCCCCTAATCTTGGAAAAAAATTTAGGACATTTTCAACTAGCTATGTGCAAATTTTTTTTTATCTGTTAACGTTTTAATATTTAGAATGGAATCTAAAAGAAGAAATAAAAAATTTGTGTGTGTCCTTATGACCAAACGATAGAAGAGAAAACTTCTAATTTATTCTGGGCAAGAGAATCTAATTGTTCGGATGTTCTACGTTAACTTTCACGACATTTTCGCATACGGGCGTTAAGTAGTTCTCTTTATCGTGTCCATTCATCTGTGAATTTGTTTATTTCATTCATTTTCTCTAAAAGGCAATGTTTACAGTATCTTGCTACTTGTGACAACTTTTTTTTTTAATTTTTTAAAAATTAAGATATGAGGATTTTTTTGTTGCTTTTAGATTTGTTTAGTTAAGTTACATTTTCAGAAAAATATGCCAAAATTAAGAATAGAAAAAATTAATTATATTTTTATTAAGATGAGAAAAAATGGATAAAAATTGACAAAAAATAACATAAACGTGGCCTATTCTGTACCAAAAGTTTATGAACAGATTTTCAATTTTTCAATTCTGATGTGTTGCTATGTTATTCATTTTTGAAATGACCTCATGATAAGAGATATTTTAACTTTTAACAAAACTAGAGCACTTTCTCTTAGTTATTTTATGAAATTGCTTAAAAAAACAGTGATATACTAACATAAGGGACTGTAAATTTTATAATAAAACAGTGATTAATAAATCTGAAGGTTAAAACACTTCTATTATACAAAATATACACAAAAATTTCAGTTAATTATTTTCAAAAAATTTTGAGCAATCACTGCCCTTGTTTGAGCATTTTCAAAAAAAAAAAAAAAAACACATTTTGAGTAAAACGCGTTTTAAAGTATGACATCTAGCTTAAAATAATGGCATCTGCTTTTACTAAAACGCTTGTAGTTTTTTTTCTAGTGAACGGAAAATAATAAACTTGGTATTTTTATAAAGCTAATAAGATGGCCTATAAAATACTATAAAATAAGATCATTGCAAAGGTTTATTAATTTTTGGCAAAATTCACAATTTTAGAGTAGTCGAATACCTTAAAGAATTATGCATTCTTATATATTTATATATGAGTATATACAACTTAAATGTCAATGAGTCTAATTATTTACAAATACAAGGGGTGATCAAATGAAAAGGTACGAAACGACACGGTGGGTACAAATATAGACTTTATTCAAAATATACACCATAGGCCTGAGCACAACGATCCCACTGATGAACAAGCCGCAGGATTCCTTGTTCCCAGAATTCCTGTGGCTGTGACGAGACCCAGTCCTTCACAGTGTCCTTGAGTACGTCGTCCGAGTTGAAGCGCTTTCCTTTCAGGTGTTTCTTCAGTGGACCAAACACATGGAAATCGCAGGGTGACATGTCCGGACTGTAGGACGGATGGTCCAACGTCTCCCATTGGAACTTGTCCAGTTCCATTTGTGTGACTCTGGAGACGTGTGGACGCGCGTTATCATGGAGCAGAACCACACCCTCCGTGAGCAGCCCCGGTCTTTTGTTCTTGATGGACCTGCGTAGGCGTCGGAGTGTCTCACAGTACACATCGGAGTTAATGCTTTTTCTGTGCTCGAGTAATTCTGTGCTCGCATCATTTGGACGCCGCTTTTTATAAGAGCCTTTGCTCTCTCCTGCGCATGCGGGCACCCACGCATGATCCGATCCAGTCAGAGTCTCCAATGGCATCCCGAGATGTCTCGCTACATTCTCCCTTGGCGGAATATGCAAATATTTAACTGTTTCATTTTTATGTCGTTTCGTACCTTTTCATTTGATCACCCCTTGTATTTATACGTAATTTACTTATGTACATTAATTTAAAAAATTATATGGTTCTTTTATACATACTATCGCAACAATACCACAACATTCAAGGTAATTCCCCACCCTGATTCCCTATGTGTCGTACGTGCTGAATTGACAAGCATGTGCTTCCTTTTGTACAATGTTGCCAATACTGTTGCGATAATACATAAGTACTGTTTATATAATTTATATAAAGTTGAGAACTATGCAAAGCTAGGAAAACTTATGCCTTGTGAGCCATTACTTCTTTTAAAATCTCTAATCAAACAAAAGGAGAGGGTTCACACCTTTTCACAATTAATGCTTTCATTTTTTCGTAATCCTTTTGTTGTCCTCATTAATATAAACCAAAATATTGGCAAGTTTTTCGCCAACTAACTTCATTAAAATTTCAGATTTTAAATTTTTTGACACATTTTTGTGCTTAAATGCTCTTTCTACTGAATAAAAAAAAATAGATCTCACGTTTCGTTGCTTCTTATCTTCAATCTCCAACATAAGAATACTCATTTTTTTATCCCTTGCTTTTCTCTCGTTCACTCGCTGGAGTTGAGTTGAGTGGAATTGAGCTGCATGGCAATAATATTTAAATAAAGAAAATAAAATTTCACTTGAAAAAGTGTGCGTGGAATTTTTTGCTATAAGAAACACGCGCCTAAAGAGTGTTCGGTAGGCTCAATTCATATGACGTCATAGTCACATGATAATGATAATCACGTGTTTTTAGCGAATCAGTAATAAATCTCATGTGACGTCATAGTCACATGATAATAATAAACTCGTGTTTGTAGCGAATTAGTAATAAATCTCATGTGACGTCATAGTCACACGATAAAAACAGTCATGTGTTTCCAGCTAATCAGTTCATACGCTTCGTTGTTGCCAATTTTTGATTTTTTCAGAAACTTTCTCTTAAAAAATATAAATTTGTCAACAACGATAATGCACATAGGTAGACAAAATGCATTTTTTAAAAAAAATATATGCATAAAATAAGATTTTTTAAAAAATATTTAAAATTTTTTGAAGAAATTTATTTTTTATAACATCCAAGCATTTTTACCTAATTATTAAAATTTAAATTTTACTAAAGTTTTACAAATAGAACAAAAGTACAATTAATTTGATGTCTGTTTTGAATTCAATGGGGAACACGCGTTTGTCTTTATTTTGTGACCGTCATGTGTGAATTGAGCCGTTTCAAAACTAAACGCGCGTAACCGACCGGAGCCGAGAAAAATTCCGACTAGAACCGAATGATCGTAGCGCACCCGAACCTGACGCTTCATTTAAGTTCACTCTTCAGCAAAACGCGTTAGAAGAAATTATGACTTAAAAAAAACCACATAAATCCTTTATCTCAATCAATAAGCATGGACAAATAATGATACTTCATGAGTTCCATCGAATAAAGTGCAACCAACAACACAGGCTTCTGATTTAATCGTCCCAAAGAAAAAGAAAAACGAAGAAGGAAAAAAAAAACCTTCGAAAGAAGAAAAAAAAATTTCGAATTTTGGAGTACATTAAATTTAAAAATCGTGATCGCAAAGTGTGTACTACACTTAAAGCCTTAAATTAAGGGATATATAGGGAAAAAAATGTTGTAAAACATAGGTTTGGATGAAAATTTTCCTCTTCAAACCTCCAATTAAGAACGACATCTCCAGCGGATATATAATTTCTGAAAAAAAGAGAACATTTTCACAAAAACTACCAATTTGTTACTTCTGTGAATACATAAAGCAAAAACCGGGTTTCTTCAAATATACTTACTTTGTATTTTTTAACTTTAAAGTTAGTTATGGATTGCTATAATCAAAGAAACGATTGACGTATGAAATAGTTTAAATATAGTGGTGAAATATTTCTTTCGACGTTTTCTAGGATGATATACCCCAATTAACAGAAAAGCTGTTTAGAATATATACAGTGATGGCAAAAAGTCCTCAACATTCATTTTTTTGCTTAGGTTTTGTGCTTGGCTTTATTTTTCATCATGAAACTATCGTACTGCTTTAACTATTGTTATTGATTATAATGTATTCTTTTACGCCGATTTTATAATGTTTGTAGAAATCAAAGAACAAATCTGTAAACAATTGTGAGTTAATAGAAAAATTAATATCTTTTTCAACCATGCTGTAACGAAAGAAGTACTTACAAATTTGTGGTGCATTCAATGCCTAAAATATGTTGAGCTGTAATTAAAGCATATGTCTGGCTCATAAAATATTGATGTCCAAATATATATATATATATATATATATGTAATAACCATATAATTTTATCAAAATGCGTATTATATGTACCGTATTTGTAAATTTTTTGTTATTCTACTACGCATATCATGTTATTCCATACTGTGTACATACTACATATTCTTGTGTTCAGGCAGCTGTACCTCAAAAAATACTCGCGACATTAAGAAACTAGTAACAGATTTAAAGGATCGTGAAGAATTACATTCGAATCAGTATTAATAATTAAAATAGCGCGATAAATTTTTAAATAAAAATTGAAATCGAACACAAATATTTTTCTTAATAAAAGTTTTTTTATGTACCATGTGCTTATAACCATTTTCATACATTGTCATCTACTTCTGAGCTATAGTCCAAATTTCAAGTCTCTAGCTCATCGGAAAGATTAAAATCAATTACAAAATTCTTCTCGTACAGACATACAAGAAAGCGAGTTAATAAAATCATGATAACCTGGAGTCCCCTTTGTGATCCAGAGCCACGAAATCAAATACGTACACGCATCTCGACCCGTGCTATCGACAGGCGGTCTTTGTTCATGTAAATTCGTTAAGTTCCAGAGTTATGAGGCTCCTGTCGAAATCAGGGTCCACCTCTTCGGAGGCCCGGGTTCTTAGACTAGAACTTCTTTTTTCACACTTTCATGCATTGTCATTGTGACGTAGCGTACAGGTAGCGTAAACGAATCGTCACGGCCAAATGTTGTAATAAACGAAAAATTTATTTCTCTCTAATTTTTTAAGTCTCTACGCCAGTCAGTCAGTTTTTACTCCAAGTACTTTATACTCCAAGAGTATCTCCTCAGGTTTTTCTCTCTTATCTTTGACAGCCAAGAAGTTAAACGTTTCTTTTTTTAAAAAATCCTTTTCCAAAAAAACTATTTTCTCCCAAATCGCTACAGCGCATCCCGCTCGCCTCGTTCCGTTTCAAGTCAGTAAAGTTTGCTTTCAACAGTTCTTGTTTCTAGTGTGTTCAGTTTGCTTTCAACAGTTCTTGTTTCTAGTGTGTTCAGTTTGCTTTCAACAGTTCTTGTTTCTGTCTGTTCAGTTTGCTTTCAACAGTTTGTTTCACACATCGGGCGCTAGAGGACACAACATTCTCAACACTTGAGTTTTGGACGAGTCCAGCAAAGACGTTACAGTCATCCACTTATGAGCTATGGTACAAATTTCAAGTCCCTAACTCATCGGCAAGTTAGTTTAAAATCAGTTTCAAAATTCCACCTGGATAGACTAGAAAGTACGTTAGTAAAAACATGGTAAAGTTATGTAAAAAAATAGCTTTTTCAGAACTTTATGCCACTATTGTAACAACACTGCACTAAAATGCATCTTTCATTTTGTTTTGTCGCTATCTCTCGCCCCCGGAAATGTTTGAATGCACCAAAGAAAGAGTCATTTATAAAATCCACATTTTTATTATGGACAATCAAATCTCTATATAAATTCGACCTAAGCTAGGAGGACTGTCTGACTTAAATATCTATAAGAGTTGATCTAATACTTATCTTAAAGGTAATTCCGCAGCAGTACTAATCGTCCTAAATTGACACGTCTGATCCTTTTTTTTTGAACTCCGGTAGTTTCAACTACTATAGTATTCGTATTAATTGGGACAAAAATATTTTCTTGTTTAAGTTGCCATGTGATTACCAGTGATGATTCGAACCGCCTCAAACTGATTATATTTGTCTCGACATTTTCTAAAATTTTCTTGTGTGATTGGTTTTAGTATATGAGTAGGCTCAGTTGTGAGGTTTTCAGTGTGACAGATGGTCGCTATAATTTAGCATTCCGTGTAACACGTGTTACTTTTACCTGTTCAAAGATGGATATTACCCGAGGAAGCGTTCTAAAATGATCATTCTTAATGAACACACTTCTATGGCTGTGACAGATATAGCTACTGCAGTTGCTGTGCACAAATCAAGAATTTTAAGAACATTTCAGAATTCCATATCATCGTCTCCAAAAAGAAAAGTGAAAATGTGGGCACAAACGGAAATAAACTCCAATAACTAATAAAATTATAATAAGAAATAGAAAAATAAATCAAAGAAAGACAATCCCAGACCTTCGAAGGGATTTATTGGGTTATGGTGTTGAAATAAAAGTATCTCAATTGTATAGAAAAGGCTTATGGAAGTTGGCCGTAAAGCAACAAGGCAGAGAAAAAAACTATTTCTAACTCAAAAAATGTCAAAAATAAAGTTTAGCATGAGCCAAAAAATACCGATAATGGTCTGTTAATGACTAGAAGAAGATTACTTTCAGTCATGAAACATATTAATTTGTGCAGGGATATAAATATAGAGGAAGTGATGGTGAAAATATCCAATGGACTATAAAACACCCATCTAAACAGATGTGTTGGAGTTTTTTCATAACAAATGGCACTGGGAAGCTTAGTTCCTCTTAAGGCAAGATGAACTCTGTCAAATACATAGAAATGTTACGTAGTAGATTGTTCTATTCATGGAAACATTTTACGGAACATTTCGACATGGCTTGGCCCCCTGTCTCACTTCGAAATTATTCCAGACTTTCAGGTGGAAAAATAAAATAAAATGCTTTATTTTGGCATGGTAATTTACCAGAACTAAATCCTATTGAGAACTTATAGCATTATATCTCAAGAATCATTTAGCGAAGATAAATTGCACAATAACAGAACAAATTAAAAAAAAGTGTTATACAAGTGTGGTTCCACAATGAAATCAAGAACTTGTTCGCTACACTAGAGGAATCAATGCCAAGACGTGTTGAAAAGGTCTTTGCTGCTTAAGGAAGACATACTTCGCACTAATATATAAAATTTTCAGTCTATTTAAGGTACTTAAAGTATCCGACTACTTGTGACAACTTTTTTTTAAAAAGGATTAATGGGGATTTTTTTTGTGTTTTATAGATTTGTTTAGTACATTTTAAGAAAAATATGCTAAAATTAAGTGAAGTAAAAGAAATTATTATTACTAAAAGGGAAAAAAAATGAGTAAAAAGTTCAAAAATAACATAAACGGAGCCCATTCTGTACCAAAAGTTTATGAACAAATTTTACATTTTTCAATTCTGATGTGTTGCTACATTATTCATTTTTGAAATGACCTTCAGAATAAAAGATATTTTAATTTTTAACAAAAAACTAGAGCACATTCTCCTAGTTATTATATGAAATTGCTTAAAAATCCAGTGATTATGTTAACTTAAAGGACTGTAAATTTTGTAATTAAACAGTGATTGATAAATCTTAAGGTTAAAATACTTCTACTATCATACAGATCATACACAAAAATGTTCAGTTAATTATTTTCAAAACTTTGAGCAATTGCTGTCCTTGTGTATTTAAAAAAAAACACACATTTCGAGAAAAATGCGTTTTAAAGTATGACATCTTGCTTAAAGTAATGTCATCTGCTTTTACTAAAACACTTGCAGTTTTTGTTCTAGAGAACGGAAAATAATAAACTTGGTATTTTTATAAAGCTATTAAGATGGTCTATAAAATAAAATCACAAAAAAGTTGTAAAGTTTTGGCAAAATTCATAATTTTAGGGTAGTTGGATATTTTAATGATTAAAAGCCAAGGGTCTTGAAAAAAAATCGTTTTTTTCCCTTTGTCCCAAGTAATTCGAAGAGTTAAGTATTATATCTCTAAGCCTTTCGCTTCAACATCAGCGTGACAACAATCACCAAACTCTCTCCGACTACCCACTTCACTTTACCTGACTTTAAATATAGCAACTCTTATAATATAAACTCTTAAATAGCAACTCTTATAATAGGAATTTCGCGATTCCTTTACAGAAAGTGGTTTAAAATCATATAACGCCATGAAATTATTTACCTTAGAAGATTAGTAAGAATCACGAATATAACCCGTTAAAGTCTTACTTTGATATTACCATGTATTATTCTGTACTAAAAAGTTTTCCAAAGAAAATGATACGGTTGTTCTCATGAATGCAATTTATTTGTATTTTTTTAAGAAGATGAAGTTGAAACTTCTCCTTTTCGAAATGAAACAATTATTAATTTAGCAAAATAAAAACAAAATAGAGAAAATATATTCTTTTAAGTAACTTTTCTGAAATTTTTACACTTACGTTGAAAGCAACAATGTTAAAAAACATAAATACGTTTGGCGCAATAAATGTAACTGCTTATTTTTCACTTAATTTAACACTGTAACTAAGTTATCTCTCTCAATTATAAGCAGTCAGATTTAAAAAGACCCTTAATTGCTGCAGTCTTTTCTACTCCGGAAATAAGCACCCGTTAAAACACAGAGATAACAAAAAAAAAATATTCAATTTATCTCCGTACGCGTCAAAAATAAAAGAGAGAGAAGATTGATACATCGAGATAGATATAAACTGAATTCCGTCGGTTAAGTCAGGTGGGAAACTGATTTTCATTGCTTATCGCTGCAGGGATGCTAACCCCTAATAAGTTCCATTACGAAGCAGAACCTCGGAAATAAAAGTTTCCTGGTTCCCATGACAACGAACGAGATAAACTTGCCTGCGGTGCGTTGCATAATGCGAAACACTCGCCGGATATTGGAAGATATGCCTGTATATTTGTTTTTCCTGCCTCGCGCGGGACCGTAAATGGAGAACATTAGTCGCGTATAAAACTTGTCAAAAAGTGACGCTTGTGTGATAGTGGCTCCGGGCCAGAGAATGATTTTGAGTACAAAAATGCGAGGAAGTGAGAATTTTTTTAAAAAAAGTGTTTTTATTTACTTTTTTTAAGACTTGCTGAGCTTTTAGTTGTAACGCAGTTCATGTACTAGAAAGTTCTGTTACATGGAAAATTGACTGCAGTTAAAGATAAATTATATCCTTCAAAATTTTTGGTGCTGAAAAGTTAAGTATTAGTTACACCAGGGGTCGGCAACCTATGGCACGCAGTACAATTCTCAGTGACACTCTGAAATTTGTCTCTCTCTACAAATTTGTTGATATTTGAGAGGATGGAAGTTGATAAATTTATAATGTACTTTATTTGACAATCATGTTCAGAATTACTGATATGACGTCATTCTTCAATTTTTACGGCATTGCGAAAAAATCTGAAAGATAATTCCAAAAATAAATTTACAGCTATTTTGTAAATTGAGTGTCATTGTTGGAGAGATTTAATTATTTAAAGGGGAGAGAAAAAATTGCATGTACTCTGCTTTTGGTTTTACATATCCAAGCAAAAAATCTTTCCTCGTATGAAAAATATTTCGAGTTCACGAAGATAGTATTTAACAACTGAATGCTCAGAATCGTGTCAAATTGCAAGTCACAAAATATGCCTTTGACTTTGCGATATGAAAGTAGAGTGGTGTAGGCCAGTGCTTCTCAAACTCTGAATGTTAGCGACCCAATATTCAGTCATGATTTTCATCGCCCCCCCCCCTTCATACAATAACAATGTATCGAATTCAATAATACTAAACTTGAACGCTAAAGCTACAACACGACTTTAATCTCTAACGTGCCACCGACGTACATAAAAGTCTCACTAACAACAACGATAATAGCACCAGACGTATATATACGTCTTTCCAAAATACGATCTTTTCTGTGCACTACTATCCCTAAAATTATTCCGAAGGCTTTGTTTGGAATGCAATAAAAGGACATTGACAGTGTTTGGGAAGGATTTGCTTATTCATTCCACTTTTCTCCCCCCCCCCTTATACATCACATACGCGCGCCTACGTGGAAAACGGTGGCATTGGGGAGTGATTTGCGTAACTTTTAACCGGCAGGTTAGGGATTTATTAAAAACCGTACAAATTGTCAGGATAAATAATAATTTTTGAAAATAATTTTTTATATGAAAAGCCCATGGGGTCACTGCTAATTTTTGAACTTGTTCTTAATTTAGGATTTTTAAATTAATTATGAAATACATTGTGCAGTACTGATACATTTATAAGAGTATTATATCAGTGTAAATGTTGATTTCATTTTTTATTATGTCAGAATGTACACTACTGGTCACCGTAAATGCAACACAAAGAAAGAAAAGAGATAGCACAACAAAATTTATTTTGTAGATAACATGTTGACCAAGTATCAAATGATTAAATTTATAGACTTCTGTGAAGTGTGGTTCCTGCCAGAATCAGTAGCCAGAGTAGCCGCCATTGTTGGAGATCACCGCTGTCACACGCCTCGGCATTGATTCAAAGAGACTTTGGATGTGGGCTTGGGGTACAGCAGACCAAGAAGCTTCCACACGTTGCCAAAGTTGATCTGGTGTGGCAGCTGGGGGTGTAATCTGGGTCAATCGTTGAGCAACCAGGGACATGTTTTCTATCGGTGAAACATCCGGAGAGCGAGAGGCAGGGAAGCAATTCAATCTGGTGATTGACGAAGAACCTTTGGACAATGCGTGTCACATGTGGTCGCGCATTATCCTGTTGAAATATGGCTGTGGCCAAGCCCTGAAGGTAAGGAAGGGCAACTGCTCCAACACTTCGGAGATGTAGCGCTGGCTGTTTAAGTACCGAATGCGTACTAGAGGAGTGCGAGAGTGATATCCAATACCGCCCCATACCATAATACCCGGTGCAGACCAGTGTGGCGGTGCATAACGCAGCTGTTGAGCATCCTCTCTCCACGGTGTCTCCAGACTCGAAGCGGACCATCATGGTGTTGCAGACAGATGCGTGACTCGTCAGTAAAGACAACTTCATTCCATTCTGCCGCCCACATCCTTTTTCATCGCACTATTGGCGGCGGAGACGTCTGTGGTTCTGCGTCAAGTGTATAGACCAAGCAATGGACGTCTTGCGCGGACAGGTGTTTGCGGGAAAAATCAGGTTTTAATTGTCCTTGGGGCGAAAAAACCGCATAAAAAGCAACAATGAAAAATGCCCAATGAATATTTTTTCATGGCCGTATCGGTTTCCTCTTTCGTTAAAGTAATTCTAACAAGGTGACTCTTTTTTACAGCATTTTGAAAGTGGTATTACACTGGACTGGAAATACAAGATATCAGTTCATTGGGCATGGCCAAGTAATTTTAGGCGCGTTTTTTCACATGGTTGTATTTTACAATAATGCAACTAATGAACTTTTTTACTAACAGAAAGGATTGTAGTACTGTACCCGCTCCTCTAAATGTACTAACTATTGGAGCTGAAAAGAAAATAATGACACAAATCTGTATCAGGCACTATAAAAAGCAAAAAAAATTGTTTTTTACAGAAGCTACAAAAGCCCGGACAAGGGGGCTTAACTCCTTGTTTTAGGGCAATAAAACTCGCTTCTATGTATTTATTCTTTTAAGTTTAAACAAGGAAAAGTATATACCCTCATTTTTGTGAAGATTTCCTCCAATATGCAGGTAGATTTTTTTAAAAAAACTTTTTGCAAACAATAAATTTACTAGGTAAAATTTGAGAAAATTTTGCTATAAACTAGCGAAATTCAGGAAAATTTGTTGGAAAACTTGGGAAAATTTAAATATGATCGGCTCATCTAGGGACCAAATGCCGAAAACCTGAGGTCAATTGGTTGCTTATTGGCTGAGAAAAAGGTACGACAAATATGGAACGAAGACGAAATTTGCATCATAACAGCGCTTTTGTTCCACTACGTGAAAAACGCGCTAAAAAGTCTCAGCACCAAGAAGACGTGTTAGATAAACGAATTTTGTGTGTGTGATAGGTGTATTTATACATCATAAAGATGACAACGATTCAAACCTCGCACCTAATTGTGGCGCTAGTAGCGCTGCTCAGCATTTGCAAATCAGGGTCACTTTAAATGTGTGCTGTAAAGTTCATGAGCGTTATTTGTCTGTGAAATTTGATGCATAAAGTTGATGTTAGCCAAGAATATCTTTAAAATGAAAAATCCATTATCAACAACTCACCGAGTTTTGAACGAGGTCGTATAATAGTGCTACGAGAAATGCATTTTCCTTCCACAATATTGCAGAAAGACTTTGCCGAAATGTATCCACTGCGCATGATTGTTGGGAGCAGTGGTCAAGAGATGGTATTGCCTCAAGAAGACCTGGTTTCGGGCGTCCACGTGGCACTACTGAGAGGGAAGACCGCCGTATTTGGCATACGGTTGTGGCAGCTCGTACTGTGTGTGCGGCAGAGATTTGAGCTGGAGTTGGTACCGTAGTGAAACAATTAACTGTTAGAGATCGGTTACTTCAAGGAGAGCTCCGAGCGAGGCACCCTATAGCGTGTATTCCACTGACTCCAAGGGATTGCCGACGCCAGTGGTGTCAAGACGGAGCTAATTGGAAGAAGGGGAGATCTGTTATGTTTTCTGACAAAATCAGGTTATGCCTTAGTGGCCATGATGGTCGTGTGTTGGTCAGAATGAGGACAAGGGAACGCCTGCAACAAAACTGTATGTGGCTTAGGCGCAATGGACCTACATTTGGAGTCATGGTCTACGGAGCAATTTCCTATGACAGAGCTGGAGCACTCTCGTGGTTATCCCAAGCACACTGATTGTAAATTTGTACGTCAGTCTCGTAATTCAATCTATAGTACTACTATTCTTAAACAGCGTTCAAGAGGTAGTTTTCCCAATAAGATAACGTTCACCCTCACACCACTGTTGTAACGTAATGTGCTATACAGAGTGTTGACATGTACCTTGACCTGCGAAATCACCAGATCTGCCTTCAATTAAAAACGTATGGAATATCATTGGACGATAACTTCAGCATCAACCACAGCCAGCACTTACCGACCCAGTATTGACACAGCAAGTACAACAAACATGGGGTATTACCACAAAGGGGTATTTGGCACCTGTATGGTACAATGCATGCAGGCTTGCATTTAAAATTCTGGAGGTTACACCGGCTATTATTATAACAGCATTTCACATTCGAAATACATTTTCTTGGTCTTAAATTAATCTAGGATTTTGAAAGAATTTAATCAATTAAACATGTTAACTAGACAATTGCATTGTCCAAATTTCATTATTGTACAATAATTTTTCTTGGTGTTGGGATTTTTCCCCGTCAGTGTATAATTATAATCACCCTTTATGTTAGAATTCGTATTTTATTCGTGACAGTATATAATTACTTTCTTACTTTTATTGTAACAATATTATTTTTCACTATTTCAAAATTGCAATAAAAGTTAGCTATCGTTTGGTACAAAATGGTTTTAACTGGAAAATGTTTTTTATCGTTTAACATAGCAGACTCTCATTAAATGCAAGGGGTTCTTTTCTTAATTTCCATGAATCGTAGAAAATTAAAAGCAAAATCTTAAGAAGTTTGATGTGTATTCTACACTGATGGAAAATGAGATTGTACAAAAAAAAGGAAATTCGTTAAAAACAGCTAATTTTAGCTAAGCCTTTGCTTAGATAACATGTTTATCGCATTCAGACTACAAGGTTGCAAGTTAAAGTTTGCACGAAACAGCCATTTCAAATATTTGAAGGTGGTATACTAATATCCTCTGTAGTTTTCAGAATTTTGAAATTAATCATGCAAATATGGATGTATTGTGTTATACGGGTGTCGTACGTGTTTTTGAACAATGTAGTTTTATGACTGTTGCACTAACAGTCCGTCTTGGTCGTAGCTGAAGCTGGATTTGTTCTCCAATATTTAGGACCTGCAAGGTTCGTCTCAGCCTACGTAAGGATATAGGTTATTAACTTTAGATACAAAGCTTAAAAAGGAAGATGAACTTCATTGGCCTAATGCGATATTATGTCAATGAAATAATATTGCCTTGTGAACTTGGAAATTGTACTTTTCTGGATTTTTAGTGTGTTAATGTAAAATATATCTTATAATTGTGGGGAGTATAATTAACTGTATATTCAAAGAATAAAAACATTCAAATCTCGTCTCTGTTCAGGGGTTCCTTTATGGAAGGATACAAAATTTCTCCCCCCTCATCTCTAACCGTTTTAATTTCGTCTAAAAATAACAAGGGAAAGAAAATAAAATACGCAACGCAAATAAGCAGATGTCATTGGTCCCTATTTTTATTAAGGATTGTACACAAATTAGCACATATTACTTCTTAATTGATAAAACAGAGCCAAAAAACAATATTTTTAACTCTTTCTGTTTTCCCAATAAAATATTCTTCAAAAATATCATAACGTTACTTCCAAACGCAACGTTGCATCAGTGTGGAATAAATATGCATTAGGAATGATCGCCGGTTATATTTGGAGAAAAATTATAGATATCTGAAACCTACCTATATGCGAAAAGATGTTCTGTGGTATAGAGATTAGGAGAAAAATATTTATATATAATTTTAAAATTTAATACTGCCCTAAACAGATTAAGTTCTCGAAAAAATAGGGAAAAAAACTTAATTTTGGTTTGATAATTTTGATCTCAAAATAAAATTTTTTTTTTTACTGTATTAATAACCCAAAGTGGGATGAAGGTTGATAAGGGATTGATAATTGATGATTGACTGTGTAGTGAAGTACATGTACATTGCAATAGTTCATAGCTTCAGTTCTTTCTCCCACCCGCCGATCCAAGCCTTTTTCCGTCTTCCGCCTTATCGCTCAATGTTATTTCGACAGTAGGTTTTTTTAAAAAAAAGTTAATACTAAAAAAGCTGTTAAATATACGTAATGTATTTTTTGTAACTATTTATTAGGTGTCCTCTCTTTGTAATTAATATTAAAAAATACAAAAATACCTGTTTTTCTTCAACAAAGATTACTTGATTTTTCACCAGAAAAAAAACTCAACTCAAATAACTAAACTTCAGTTCTCTGTGGCAGTATTTAACACAAAAATTAATTTTTTTCATTCATTTCCTCGTTTATCAAAAAACCAGAGAATATTTCTTCCCGCACAGGTAGGCTGTGAAATTCTAAAAAAAATTCTTCGATCCACACTAA
>BMAO01023505.1:0-19814 GCA_019973975.1 Trichonephila clavata
GACGGATCTCGTAATTTTGAACCATGGTCAAGTGACGAGGATGACACCTGAGGCTCCCTTCTCCTAAGTACCACACCACACCAATGGAAGGACGTTTGAGCTCTCGACAGATTTATCGTACATTGCTTCCCCTGCACGGCGGGTCTTTAGTGGTACTGGGCTCAAACTCATGACATGCCACAGATCCCAATACCTTTACCACTAGGCTACCGCGGCCACACCAATTTACCAACTGTCACTTTCAAATGTCGCTAGATTACTCCCGCAAAGTAGCTAAAAAGTCGCTCAACTCAGAAAAAATTTCGCTAAAAAGTAGTAGCTAATTTCTTTGCGTATTTCGTAACATGTTTTGTAATTCGTTATTTTTGAAATTAAATTTTCATAAAAATATAAATAATGCCCAATGTTTTCAGGTTTTTAAATTTTTTTCTTGGACCATAAGTTTGTACCCATTGCTCGAAAGCATCGCGAGAGCTTAGTTACAAATTAAAGGAATTGGACCAATATTGGTCCGATTTCTTTTAATTTTTAATAGTTCCCACATTATTACTTTTATGGTCAAGGATAGAATTAGGCAATGGTAGCAGCGTGGTTACGATAGTGAGCTATTGGTCGCATTGTTGCGCGTGATTCGTCGTTCAAGTCATGATTTCATTGAGGCCCATCATATAGTGAGAGTGATTCTCGTTAAATTTTCAAAACTTAAGGTCCTCAAGTAAGCGGAGTTGGAAGTTTTGGGATGAAAAGTGCCAGCTCAAGTGTCATTCTCGTATTTGACAATGGTTCAGAATTCCAAAGACTGTCGAGAAGAGGGTTTATAGCTCTATAATGTTTAGAGTGAGTTCGGTCCTCTTTATTATTGCACAAATAGTTCTTATATGAGGGTCACTCTGAAATTTTTGAGATACTCCTAGGTTTTTAAAGTTATACTTAAAAAATTTTAGGAGTGTTCAAAGTAGCCTCCTTCAGCATCAATGCACTTTTGTAGGCGGATTTTCCACAGATTAAATGCCTTAAACCATTCATTTCTTGGATTTTATGAAAAAAATGCATTTATAGCCACATCAATCTCTTCTTCTGAATGTAAACGACACCCTCGTAAGTTCTTTTTTTAGATTAAAAGATAACCAAAAGTTACACATAGCTAGATCCGGAGAATAAGGTGGATATCAATTTAATTTGTTTTTGTTTTAAAAACTCAACTTTTAATCTGGCTGTATGGGAAGATGCATTGGCATGGTGAAGCATTAGCCCCCTAGCATTAACTTCTTGAAGAATTTCTGGAAGACATTTAGTGGATGATCCATAATTTTGCTTTCTTGACGTGTTGGAACGTCAAAGAACGGTATGTACGTTTCATCACCCGCTACAATTTTCGAAAGGATGAGCTGACCACCATCATTTAGCAATTTAAGGGTTTCTTTAGTGATTCTGACGAGCTCCTCTTTTTGGTGCTCAGTTAGATTATGAGAACCCAACGGAAAATTACTTTTTTCATACTTAATTCTTGATGAATAATTTTGTGTATGGCTGAGGATAAAATATTAAGTTCCTTCTGTATTATTTGATAAGAACAGCGATTATCATCTATTAACACTTTTCGAATGGTAGACACATTACCCGGGATTACTGCTGAACCGCGATCTTTCTGTAAGTTCTTCATCCTGAAGAGAATTGCGACCACTGCACAAAATTCTTTAAACCATCTGAATGCAGTACCACGGCATGGAGATTCATCTTAAAATGCTAATTGCAGCCTTTGAAAGCATTCTCTTGATTTAACCCAGCTTTAAAATCATAGAAAGTCATAGCACGCGATAAGGTTCTCACGCCAACTCCATTTCCACTTCTGTCTTAAATTTATTCTACGCTAAGCAACTTGAAGTACGTCAGTAAAAACTTTTCTTCTGTGTTAAAATACTAAATATTTTCAAATTAAATCATTAAGTTTTCTTTTTGTAACTTCTCGTCTGCGTGTAGCTCAAAAATTTCAGAGTCACTCTCGTATTATTTCCAAGTGTAACGTTTCTAAATTTTCAATCTTCACTAGAAAAAATAACTTCAATATATCCAATTAGCCGCCCATCCGGTATAGTGGTCAGTGAAGCTGACTGCGGTGCCGCAGGGACTGGGTTCGAATCCCGGAGAAGGCATGGATGTTTGTGTTGTGATCCTTTCTTCTGTCTGTGTTACCCCCGTGTTATACGTTCGGTGGTGCACGGGGTTTATAAATGTTAAAAAAATAATTAAAATAAATATATCCAATTATACTAGCGACAACTTTTTAAAAAAAAAAAATGGAGATATGGGTTTGTGGTTTTTAGATTTTTTAGTACATTTTAAGACAAATATGCAAAAATTAAGAAGTCAATAAATTATTACTATAATGTAGGGAAAAAAAGGGGAAAAATTTACTACAAATAACAAAATGGGGCCCATTTTGTACCAAAAGTTTATGAACACATTTTCAATTTTCAATTCTGATGTGTTGCTATGTTATTCATTTTTAAATGACTCCAAGATAAGAGATATTTTAATTTTTACAAAAACTAGAGCACTTTATCTTAGTTATTGAAAGAAATTGCTTAAAATAACAGTGATTAAACATAAGGCACTGTAAATTTGTAATAAAACAGTGACGATAAATTTGAAGGTTAAAATACTTCTACTATCATACAGAACATACGCAAAAAATTTCAGTTAATTATTTTCAAAACTTTTTGAGCAATAATTGTCCCTGTATGAGCATTTAAAAAACACCTTTCGAGAAAAACGCGTTTTAAAGTGCTTACATCTTGCTTAAGTGATGGCATCTGTTTTTTCTAAAACACTTGTAGTTTTTGTTCTAGAGAACGGAAAATAATAAACTTGGTATTTTTTATAAAGCTTATAAGATGGTCTATAACATAAGATCATAAGAAAAATTGGCAATTTTGGCAAAATTCACAATTTTTCACCGAATGAACAGGAAATATATGTTTAAATAATCCATTATCAATATTTGTTAGTTTCAGTTTTTTGAACATTTGTCATTTGAAACACAATAACATTGCTTCTAATTAAAAAGAATTTAGTTTTCAACGTTGACACATATTTGTAAGTGTTCCAGAAACATTTTGGGGAAACGCCTAAGCCCCTATCCATTATTTATTTTCGATATATATTCCTTGAAAAAAAAGGAATAAAAGTACATGTGTGGAACTATCCTTTCGCCTACTTTTTTTCCCTTACTGTTCTTTTTTTTTAGCCATTGTTTATGGCACAGCCTTACTGTACCATAATTTAACCTCTCTCTTGTCATACGCAATTTCGTCTTTGGCAGTGGATCTTTTTTTCTTTTTGTTCGGGACTACTAATCTTGTTCACGCCATCCATAAAATGCTGTTCCTCAGATTTGAGGACTTTCGTGTCAGGTTAGCAAACACTTCGCTGTCGGTCGTTGATGATGATTGACATATCAGCTACCTTCTATTCCGAATCGAAAAAAGAATTCCCGCGAATAGAATTCTGAAGTAATTCCTAAATATAGTATTTTCGTTGGGTATATATAACTTACTATGTGTACTCAAGTTCTTTCATCTGTCTTTTTTTTGTCCGGCATGAAAGTGCCCTACTCTTTTACTACAGCCAACACTTCTCGTAATTTTAACCAATGTTCAGATGACGAGGCCGGAAATTGAGCTGGCACCCTTCTTCACGTCATACCAACGTGATAAGTTTGAGTCCAATAAATTTAACTCACATGAGTGAGTGAGAGAAAATTAACGTCGCACTATTCAGCTAATGAGAGTTTTTGACGACGGAATCTCGAAATGTTGAGCCATGGACAAATGACGAGGATAACACCTCTAATAACTTCCATACCACACCCACTGGAGAACGTTTCAGCCTCAGCATATTTAGCGTTCATCGGCCCTCTCTGCATGGCGGGTCCTTAGCTGTACAGGCTCGAACTCATGACATGCAGGTCACGAGACCTTTACCTTGATCACTAGGCTTCTACGGACACAAATTTAACTCCCATTTGTCTACGTTCACAGCGTGTCTTAATACCTTTGACCAACAACGACAAATTCAAGTTCTGCGAAAGATCATTGTGCCTGTGTAATAAGGCTGTTGAACAATAATCTCGAACTTACTGTCAAAGTACTATCGTGACACGATGTGAAGAAAGGAGACAGATACATCACAGTTCCACGTCATCTGATCATTTTTATACGTATGTGGTCTGTTGCCAGAAGCATTTGTGTATTTCAGAGCAGGAATTTTTTAAAAATAGAGTTAATAAGAAATCGTTAAAAGGTTTTGAGTAAGTAGAGGTAACCGAATGATTATTGGTGTAGAAAAGACAATGTAGGTTGAATCAGGGCTCAAAGTCCTCACGCTGGTATGATGTAGAAGTTAGAAAAGGGGTATGCCATCTCACGTGTCATCCTCGTCACTTCACCATGATTCAAATTTATGAGACCCATTTACCAATATCCTCTAGCAGCCTTATAGTAAGAGGGGGAAAAAATTTTAATCTGGCGTTTTCCTCGACATCTGATCATTTTTTTATAAGAATGGAGTCTGTTATCAGTGTCCATTACCTCATACAAATTTAGAACATTTTTTTAAAAAATAAGAGTTTATAAAATTAAAAAAATCATAAAAAATTTCGAAGGCTGAGGTAGATGAATGGTCGTGGTAGCAAAATCGCAGCCGCCATAGCCGAGTTGTGGGTTTTGAATCTTGGTGCAACTGAAGACCTGTGGTACAGAGGGGTTGATTCACGTTAAAATTTTCGGGACTCACAGTCCTCACTTTGGCTGAGTGTGGAAGTTTGGAGAGCGGTGTACCAGCTCAGGTGTCATTTTCGTTGCTTGACCTAATTTCAAAACTACGAGGCCCATCGCCAATAACCCCCTTGTTGCTTTAAAGTGCGAGTTTAATGAAATCAACTAAGGAATTTGTTCATTTTAATGCATCATACATATTTGCGCATTATTTACATTTTGGGTAGTGACTGATAATTAACTTAACTCAATGGCGCAACAGCCCATGAGGGTCAAGGCCCACTGTGCCCATATCAGTATACGTGACCTGGGGTCCTAAGCTGATGTTCCGATCAGGAATTATTGTTTAAATGCCTTTTGATATCAACAGGTTTTCCGTCAGAATTCCAAAAAGCTTTATTGTTCTCACTTGAAATAATCAATTTCTATTATTTTTTTGTATTTATATAATGAATTCAATACTTTGTTAGAAATTAATCAATTTGGGGAAATTCCGCAATTTCTGTAGTTTTTTTTAATGTCGTTAGTTGAACAACATTCTTTCAAATGCATGAAAAGTTTTTTTATTATTTAAGCAGTGTCATTTATCTTTTTATGCCAGGCTATTGTACTTGCATGATATTGATGGATAATAGATGTTTACATGCTTTTGAATGGCATTTAAAGTGAAAGAATTCTTATAGTCGTTTCTTTACACTCACGCAAATCGAATAAAAAGTTCCCAAAACAATGAAATACCGATACATAAACTAAAATGTGATTATGACTAAGTTTATCCGGAATCTAATTAACATATCTAACAAAAAGGAACACATTCCTTAAAGAACAATGCTATCGGAATCGATTCCCATTCGAAAAACTTTAAAAAATTCAAATTGCTATAAAACAGCCTAAAACGCAAACATATGAACACACAACACAGAAGCACTTCAAGCCTTTAGTAAACACAAAACAGAACTTCAACTATAGATAATGTCTTTTTCCAAAAAAAGAAGAGAAAAATATTTTTTAAAGTAACAAAAATTCTTAAAAATCACCAGAATCTTCGGATCAATTGCGAGGAGCAATTCATTCCCCCAGAACAAACCACACAAAAGAAGAGAACGAAAAAAAAAGAATGCATTTAAAGGGTGAAACAAAATAAGATCTTTTCTATTACAGAGATAACGGTATTGTGCGAGTTCCAAGAAGAAATAAAGAAATTCCTATATCTGGGCTGGAGTTTTGCAGAATCTGATTACTGTGGCATTTCGGAGGCTCGTGCGTGCGATTTTGGAAAATCCGATTTTGATTCCCATATTCCTTTATTGCTCATTTTTATAGAAGAGCTTAACTACGTAGGATCACTAGATCCTCGGGGCATTTTTAGCTAAACGGTACAGAGCGCACAATTCGATCTGAGGAAGATATCCTCGTAGGAAACCAGGAAATCTAAATTTCAATATTAAATTTTATTTTTGAGAATTAAATGATGAGTGGTGAGATATTCTGACGTTAAGTTATTAATCTTAAGATTGCTGCGTTTATGGATTATTTTCTTTAAGAACTTTTTTTCCTGTTAATATTTTCGTTTTTACACTAACCCTTTGACCGATGTAGTTTGGGAAGTATTGCGGTTGAAACGATTGTTTTAGTTTTGCATCACTACCTTGTAAAAAAGGAAATTAGGTGAGTTGTGTTGTTTTGATGTCAATCCGATTAAAGGCAATGACATTAAAATATACAATGATTGTAGACCTTGTAACGCTTGGGAAAACTGAAGGGTAGAGTGAGAAATTAAATAATTGATTTATTTCGTCCACAGCTATATTAATTACAGTATGTACGGGTTGATTACAAGTTATTCAAATTATCGACTACAGTAGAACGTCGTTTATCCGAATCAATTGGGACCGGACACCGTTCGGATACGCGATTGTTCGGATAACCGAAAACCCAATGCGATCCATGCAGTATATGATACTGGGCACTATACAAAGGTTGAAAATCATCCTATGCGGGAAACATGCTTGAAGAAAAAGTAAAATAAGTGGAAAATGTCACACTACCTTGATTGTGGAAAATAATCACTTATTTTTCGCTGTATCATTGTACACCTTCGTTTTTTCACTGCAAGGTCTCTGATTCTCTTTAGCAGCAGTAGTTGAGTAGGACAGCACTCTGATGGTTGTTCGTACCACTCCATAGCTGTCTCTAACGCAGAAACGCGTCAGCATTTGATGGACTCTTGCTACTTTCGTCTTCATCCGTTTCATCGTCGACAGGGTTGGATTCTTCTGCACGGAAGTCACTATCTCGTCATTATTTAGCATTTGAAATCCACAGTCTTCTGCATCGCATACCATCCAGGTTTCTACATCAACAAAACTCAACAAACGAGCACGTATACACCCCCTCACTTGAAAAAAAACTGACCTAATATTCCGCACAGATGTTTACCAAATCGCACAGCTGAAATTCCCCAAATATGCCTCACCTTGGGTTTTTCCGTCACTTTTGGCCTCACAGGAAACAAATGTTGAGCATTGCACTGTTCGAAAACGTATCCGGACTTTTGTTCGGATATTTGACGCTCCGGATAATAAACGTTCGGATAAAAGACGTTCTACTGTATGTCCATTGTGCAGAATATATTAATAGTGAACAAAGAGGCAAAGACCATCGTTCCTTCCGGTGTTTCAAAACGAACTGCTTCTCTGCCTCGAATTTCACTTGGAGTTTCAGATCACAGGAGTGTAACCCACCCATCGGGTTTCTCACAGCGATTAGTGAATGTCAGATGAAAAGATCCCTCACTATTTAAGGGTGCACGTGTGGATGTGAAATGTGTAATGCATAAAGAAGCCGGTTTTGCAGCTGCGTGGTGCGAAAAGGTTACAACCTACACCGCATGAGCGCATGAAAATACCAAACTAAATATGATTTGTCTTTTATTGGCGTCACACTTTGGCTTGAAGGCTAGTGGTGACAAACCTTGAAATTTTGAAATTCGCTCAAGAGACATTCTATTCTTCAAACATCCTTTTCTCACCCAAGTGACTTTGAAGACTTTGAGCCTCGATAGATTTGAATTGTATCAGCCCTTCTGTGACTGCAGCAACCTAGTGGTGAAGAAGGTCATGAACTCGTGGCCGGTGTTTGTCGAGTGGCGAGTCCGATTCGATGGTGCCACCAGTGGCGTAACGGAGAACATTTGGGCCCCCTGCAAAGTCAGTTTTTGTGCTCCCATATTGTATTTTACAAAGGGTAGGTAATTGGCGGCAGTCAGGTTTTGGGCCCCCTAGAACCCTACCCCCCTACTATGCTGGGGTTGCGGGGGTGTACGTTACGCCACTGGGTGCCACTGAACATTCGTCGTGTAGAGGGGCTGATGCAACGTTAAATCTATTGGGACTCCAAGTCCCCCACCCCCCTCCCGTTAGTAGGAAGTGGAAATTTTAACAGTGAAATGCCAGCTCAAATACCGTCCACGTCACTTAACCGAGCTTTAAATTGACGAGGTCTGTCACCAATAGACTTCCTGTTGCTTCAGAGTGGGACGTTAGTAAACACTCATGCATCGGTACTTCAGCGTGGTGGCATCAGGAACTCGACCCCACGTGCAACTTTACAGCTGTGACCATTCCTTTACCGCGATCGCGTACCAAAACGAGAATGGTGCAGTCATTTCAGAAGTACCACAAAGAATATAAACAGTGATAGAGTTAAAACGAAGTTTATATTAACTTAATAAAATATAATTTTTCAAAAATTTCAATTAGGAAGATTGACAGTGAAGCTGAGTAGAACAAATTCACTGAATTACGTACATCTGCTTTGGTGTTGTATGTATGTTGAAGACACGAATTCGTATAGTAGTTTTTACGTGTAACTTTTTATTTTAAAATATTAAATGGTATGTGCCAAAAGATTTTCTACGCTCGTTTCTGAAACATTTCAGCAAAAATATATACCTCAAAAAGCGCAATTTTATTTGCTTACTGATCATTTCCTATTATTCGTGCAAGAAATACGAATGTACTAAACACAGCCAATACACCTTTTAATTTTAAACTACGGTCACATGATGAGGTGGCACGGCACTCTAAAAAGCATAATTTTGTTCTTTTGTTTCCCCTCTATCTCTGTCATCAATGGAATACACCTGAAATAACTTCAAAATGCGATGTTTTTAGAAACTCTTTCACATTATCAACATTCCCTTATAATTTAACTCAGTGATGATAGATTGTTATTGACAGTGGCGTAAAGTACACCACTCATCATGGGGATGGAGGTCAGGATTCTGGAGGGGCTCAAAGGCTAAATTATATGCTTTGGTTTTGCAATCTTTTGTAAGGTTCGGCTTGGGTTCCAAAATCTGACTTTGCAGGTAGGCCCTAATATTTTCCGTTACGCCACTGGTTTTTGAGTGTCTACTAAAATTTTCCTCTTCCAATTGTTTAATAAGTTCTTTTTGATAAATTTTCTTGCAGAAGATTGAGAAGTTTGGAGAGGAGGGTGCCAGTAACTTAGACGTAGTTCAAAATTATGAGGTCCGTGGACAATGAACTCTTGTGTTGCTTCACAGAGGGAGACTAAAAGTAAAAATAAATTTACAGAAGAAAAAAGGGTATATATACGATATCTGTGAAAAATTTTATTTCACACAGAATTACATAAAAAAAAATCTTTGATTCTTCAGCTAAGGACTTATTTGTTAATGAACCTTGTTTTTCATTCATATATTTAAACGTGGTTGCTTATGAAACATGATGAATTTAATTTTTTCTCTGGATAATGTGTTTATTCTATGTGGATCATCAGAATTTCTAGCTCCATAACTTAAATTTGTATGCTTGACACAAATAAAACTTTTATTTGTGTCAATTATAATTTATATATTTAAGAGTTTTCAAGGAACCCACATGCATTCTTTTTTCCCGTCGATTCATTTGTTTACAAGATAGAATTTATAACGATTTCCCTTTTCAGGCAAATGACCAAAGAAGAAAAGAGTAAAATTTGAAAATATTGCTAAATGGTTTGTTATGATATTGTCAATCAGTTCAAATTAATAGAAGTCTAAATTCTGCCACATTGCTTTATATTAAATCATATGCAATTCTAATTCACAAGAAAGTCTAAAATGGTTTTTTTTAATTTATATATCTGGATTTAGAAATGAGATAATCAATTCAGTGAAATGTCTTTGTTGTAAGCACTATGGATGCTGCAATAATATCTAAATAAAAAAGATATCCTGCAATTTTTCAATGCATGTATCTTGATCTAAGATAAAATTATTTATTTCAAAACATTGACATATACCAGTAGCGCACACAAAAACTTTTCAAGGGGGAAGGGGGTCCCATGGTCAAAATTCCCCAACTCGTATCATACCTCTAGACAACACCAATTGATTCTTCTGATTTTGTTAACACAAAACAGTAAAAAAAAGAAATTATTTAATGAATAAAATTAGCATTAATTAATAAAATAAATTGAAAATTAAGAGTACTTTTTTAAATTATACGTAAAATGTAGGATTATCATCAATCCAAAAAACTCAAGGGCTTTGGGGGGTGTCCGGACCCCTAGGACAACTCCCTTGTGTGCGCCACTGACATCATATATTTATCTATTTAAAATCCACTTTTATTCAATTGAAGTTTAAATGATTTCGTACGCTTCTCACTAATAATCTAAATTATATCAAAACTGTCACCATTAAACTAAATGAGGATTTATTTAAGAAAACTTTACTTGTGCCTTTGAAACTTAGTTTTCTAAACAAAACTATTTCAACAAAAATTCATCATATAAGCTATTTAAGCAAATACCCTTGTTTGGAAACCTTTGTATTGGATAAAAACAGCCATTGTTCAAATATTGAAAAGCTCCATTGAAAAAGGAAAGACCCACACACACAAATCGAGAGACTACCTCTTCGTATTCATCCAGATCAGTAACTTCTAAAAACAAGTAAACATGGTTTATAGAACGTCACATAGTAACAAACATGTCACTCTATTCATTAACGCATAGTGTCACATTGATGAATAAGGTAGGATATTCCGTGTTCGACGACGTGCAGTACTCTATCTATCACACTCGATTTTTTTACGTGTGCAAGCTGCTGTTGCTATAGCAACGCACGGAATAATCCGATTAATTAAATGAGGTAATTAATAAATGCCACGTGCAGCTTTCATTTTCAGAAGATAACATATTCATATGTCCAAAACACGCCGATGCAATTTAATCTGCCGTAAAAAAAGACTCTTCTATATAAATAAACTTTCTACATATCTACTTATATGGTCTAACTCTTTCATTGCAAACATTCTGGGCTGGTGATTTTCATAAGTATCAGCTCCGCGTTGAAAGAATGGGATAATGGACCACCTGTGCGCCGTGGAAAGTGAAATGGCCTGCTGTGCTCTTCCAGGCATGAAGAAAGCCATGCGTGGAATAATTCAATGCCATCATAATTAAGGAAATAATCCATACTATTATAATAAAGAGTTGAGTGCCATCTTCGCTTGTTCTACATTCTGAGCCATACCCTTCGCTAAATATGTATACGCACACGCAGCTCTTCTATCGGGGTGATTGCTTTGTGCTTTATTGATACAGCTCCCAGAGGTCGTTGATAGATGAAAGAGTACTAATTATATTAGAGCTCTTTCGTTACAAATGATAATTTTTTTCATTTTATTCTGAATTTATTTGGGGAAAATGTATGAAAATTTTATAATGTGTTAGTGAAATGGATGTTCTAAATCACACATACTTCCTTGTAATGATTCGTAGAGAGAATAAAAAGTCCCCTGTCAAAAATGTTAAATTATATATTTTAATGTATCATAAAAATATAGTAAAACATAAATTTTACGAATTTTTTATTCTCCATATAAAGGCTTTAGTTTATGTAATCGAAATGGTAAACACTGAACACAAATATCATTTCTAATTTTATTGACATCTCTCTCTTAACAGCATTATTTGTTTGGAAACTTTATCACCATCAATTTTAATTTTCCATTCTGTTTATGCAAAGTTGGAAGTATTATAAAAAAATTAGAAACACAAATATGTGCATGCATTAGTTGTCGGAAACAAATGACCGTAGTTTTCCGGTATGTTTTTTTAATAGATTTATCTCGTTCATTTACTCGAACGTGACTGTTATAAATAAAACAATAGAGAGGTCATTTTTTCATCGCTGTAAAAATTGACACTATATAAAGTGCAGCTAATTTCTTTTTGATTTTTTTCGACAACTATTCTTCTGAATTGTTATTCAAAATGATTATAGATTTTTAGTGTATTTTATATTTTGCTTGGGTAAGTCTATTCTTTAAAGTATTTATTTGAAAACTTCATGTACAGTCTAAAATTGTTCAAAAAAATATTTTTATTTTGCTTTTACTAGGGTTTGCAGCCCCCGGATTCCGAAATCCCTGGATACCTGTGGATTTTCGAATCCCGGTATCCGGGATTTAATTTTTGTCTGAATTTTATATTTAAAACATTTTTTATCATAAAATTTTCTAAGAATTTAATTTTTCAAAAATTTATATTTTGTTTTTGATATTTGTACGCAGAATTTTTTTGTGCAATTATAAGTGCTACAGGTAAAAAAATATATGCACTGATCTCACATTTCTCGTATGGGAGAACGTCGCACAGATCTCAGTGGCTCACTGCAATACTTACACAATAATATATGCAATATCTCAAGAATAAATTTTGTCATAGTTCCTTCTTCAATTACATGCCGTTAATTGTACGGGACCTGCTTGGAAGACTTGAGACACTTCAAATCCCATTCCATTACTAACAGCTCATGCAACTGGATCTTCAATTTCAAATGAGGTAACACTTGAAATTGATTCACATTATGATTCAATAACTGGATCAATTTATGTATAGAAAAACCATTAAGTGTAGCAGAAGAACTAAATAAAGTTATCAAAGAGGTATATGCACCAATGCAGTCTATTAGATTTGAGACACTGTCATCAAAAATTCAAAATGAAATGTCTCTTTTTTGAAAATGGTGAGAGACGTGGTAACCACTTGAAAAGAACATAGTCCTAATTAATGACGATAATACCTACTAGTAAAGAATTCGAACGTGCATTTTCTTCGGCAGGACAATTTGTAACAAAAATAAGAAACCGTTTCAACGATGAAACGATGAAATAGTTGTGTTTTTATAAGCTTATTTGCAAAAACACAAGAAATGAAGACATGCTTTTTAAAAAAATTTCATTATGTACTATTTTTATTTGTTTTTATGATGAATTAATTTTTATTTGTTTCATTAAAATAATATTAAATCAATTTTTAATTATATTTTCAGTTTTATTATGCAATTTCAACTATGCTAATATGTTGTTTTAATAAATGTGCTAATATGTGTTTTTAATAAATAGTCCAATCCTAATCCCGGAATCCGGATAATGTAATCCCGAAATCTTGGGATTGAAACTATGACATGGGATTGCAAACCCTAGATTTTACGGAGATTATTCCCGAATTTATTTGTTTTAATAAAATTAAAAGTGAAACAATTGATTAATCATAAGCATACATTTTTCTCAAAGTAGTTTTTTGAGCATATTTAAACAAATTTCTAGTCATTAAATCATCGAATGGGAATCTTATTCAAGTTTTTTACACATGATACGTACAGTGTTAAATGATTTAACTGTCAACTGTTTACTTGTTTCTGTTACATATATCCCTAATAGTGTGTATTGTGCAATTTTGTGTCTATTTTTGAGCTTCGAGTCTACTCACATCCTTCAAATATTATTTACGAGTAAATTCTTTCGGATACATTCTTTTGAAACCAGACGAAAATAATTGTTTAAGTCGCCTGGTAACTATGGCTGAGTCTTAGATCTATAAATATGATCCAGAGATAAAAGAGATGAGCAAGGATTGGACTTATCTTCGCCCAAAATGGCTGTGGTGCAGAAGTCTGCTGGGAAGGTCATGCTATCTTATATTTACAGATTGCGTGAAGAACAGTTCGGCCCTAACTACTTCCAAATTTTACACATTGCTGAACAAATTGGGCGATTCTATGGTCAAGTAACGCAGAGTATGATCACCAATGGCGTTCGTCGTCTTGGAGATATCTTAGCTCTAGATACAGTTGAGGATTCAGTGATTGAGCTTTGAAATTTTACAATTTCCCCAGATTTTGCCTCAAATGACTTTTTTTTGTTCCCAGCACTCAAAAAACCACTGCGACGTCGGAGATTTGACAGCACAAATGACTACATTTAAGAGGTAGAACACTGTTTTTCGACGAAATCTGCTGGGTCTACAATGACAGACTTCCAAAAGTCAGAAACACACGGTGGGAGAAATGTATAACTCCAGATGGTGACTTTGGGGGAAAGTATTAAGAACAACAAATAAAAGTTGAATTTCTATCTCGGTTAGTTAGGAATAATGGTACTTTTTGGCCGGCACAAACTCACCAAACAGGCTTTATTACATCAATATTTTTGATGTGTTACGAAAAAGACGTAATTCATGAGAAAAGACCGAACTTACTTTGAAAATGTGATGGTTAAAGGTTATCAGTAGGAATATTTCGTTTGGCGACGGTTGTATTATTTTTGGCAATTTTATCGCTTGCCCCTGCGATACGGAAAAGTATCAGAATAATTTAATCTTTACGATACCTCTTCATATATGGTATTGCCTCTCTAGTGGTAAGTCTATACACAGAAATTCGAATTTAAACATATTTCAATCTCTTGTAAAAATTTATGTATGTGTTGTAATCTATTTGAAAATTTCCTGTTTCGGATATTCTTAATTATTTAAAAAATATTTTGATTTGATTCAAAATAATGATTTTCAAATGTTGCATTTTGTTTATTTTTCTTTCGAAGTTGTAAGTGCGTAGCAACGGTAAGTCATAAAGTTATCTTTTTATATGTATCCATGGCAAACGTAATGGAATATCAAATAAAGAAAGTACACGAATAGAACTTTTCTGCGTAATTTCCCCCTAAACACTTTGTGTATATTATCATTCACGTATTAAATACATATCTGTTTTAATACTTTCTTTGCCCGATAAACATGTAAGTATTATCTAGCAGATCACATAATTTTATCTAAATAAGTGAATGCTCTTATTATATTAAAGAGCAAATAAATAAAATAAAAATACCTATTTTCTTAAAGGGAGCACATATATAAGTTTCGTTCTCAGAAAAAAAAAGGAACATAATAATGCCTCTATCGTGAAAATATCTTTGGTATTGTTTTCCAAAAGCAGCAATAAATCGCTAAAAATGTGAATAGAAATTCGCGAACTTTGTAATCGTTGTATGGATATAATAATAACATTATTAGAGGCATTCAGCGTGCCCAAACAAAATATGTGCTCCGTTTGTGTTTGTTCCTAACATATATATGGAGTCAACGGAGAACTCGATTTATTTCTGGAAAAAGTATTAGAGGAATAGTTCTTTGAAATATTTCTTCGGTTCAAGTTATATTTTGCTTTGTTCTGGAGAGTAGGGTTCTTATTTATTTGTTGGTGCAAGAGAATTTCTAGAAAGAGACTTACATGAAACACAGAAGGAGACTAAATCGGTGAGACGTAAGCAGATGAGTGTGCTTTGTAAAAAAAAATGTTTTGCCTTTATCATTAGATTTCTCTTTGGTGTTTCGATACATTCTGATAAAATCGCAAAAGAAAATATTCATCTTTTTTCACTTATTTCTTTAAAATTCACAAGAACAGAGATTATTTTAAGAAACCTAATTGCAATTTTGCGTCTACAAACAGTATTTTTTTTTTTTGTGTCACGTAATTTGCGATTAAGAACATTATTATCGCGACGAAGGAAATTTAAAAGAACAACTAAAAAACTTCAAATTACACAATCACAATTCAAATTGAAAATAGAATGAAACTAAAACCAAATAGGTTAAAAGAGAAAAAAAGATATTCAAAGTAATAAACCAAAAAAAAAAAAAAACTTCAAAATTTTTTTAAAAAAAAGGCTTGCATTGCAGCTAAAAATTTGCAGTAGATCCTGCCGAATAGAACTGGATTTTTCAAAAAGGTTGCCCAAGGAATAAAAATATGCTCTGCGCCTTTAAATTAAAAACTTTTTAAATTTGGAATGAGGTTTCTAAGCGAAAAAAAAGAAAAGCAATTTAGCTATAAAATATCCCAAAAACGCACCACTTAACTTCAGAAACTGAACTATAAAAACACACACAAACAGTAAATTACTGATTAAGTCCACATTTTCAGCAGACAAAGAAAAAAAATTGGGGCCAAAGTGCGTCGATAGCTCGTTTTTCTGAATCAGGCTTCTGTCAAATATGCCAAAAATAATTCGCCCAACTGGCGATAAGTAAAAAAGATGTGGCCTTCAATAGGATCCGACAACAACACAAAAAATGTACAAGTTTAAGGAAATATCTGTGCAGTCTCGATAATTAAACTAAAAAAAATTTTTGGATGTAAATTAATTGTATTAAATAAAAGGTACAAAAAGCAGCGAAAGAAATAAAAAAATTTTCATGGAAATCTATACATCGTAGAAAGAAAATATTCTAAATAAAATTCAAAAGTTGTGTATGAAATGCGCAGAATCACGAATGAATGAGAGTGCTATTGGCAACAGACCTCGCAAATTGAATCTCGGTGAAGTGGCGAGGACGATACCTGAATTGGGACCTCCCTCTCCTTTCTCCCACACCAACGGGAAGACATTGATACTCGACAGATTTAACCTGAATCGGTTCCCTCTACACGGCAGGTCTTCAGTGGCACAAGGCTCGAACTCCTGACCCGCCGGCCACGAGCACGTGACCATAACCACTAGGAAATCACGAATGAAAAACAGAAGTAAAAAAGAAGGGAAGTGGAAATTTTAGCCTCCGTTAGGCACGCGAATTTCTGTGAGTTGCATATTCCTTCTATTTGTCTTATAATCACTTGTAATAGGGTTCAGTGTTGCGGATGCGGTCGAGCACTTCAAATTTTGGGCGGCAGGAGCCTTTGAATCTGATAGATGAAGCGCTCCCAACAACCTAATGTTTAATGTCTTTCCAATTTTTCGTTAATTTGCATGTTTTTCCGTAACATAGAATACAGTTTTCTGTTTTATACTAAAATAATTAGAAACAAGTATTTTGCAACTTGTCTAAGATGGTTTTTTTTTGTTTTGTGTTGCGAATTGAGATGCATCTGAGAGATACCGCGTGAAGATGGCCTGAGAATAACATTAAATGTCTCGTTCATTATGACTAAGGATTGAAGAAATATCTGATGTACAACAACGCCCTGTTCAAGACGAAGAATCAATAGAAGTGACACCAAGAACCGAGAACAGAAAGTACTATTTCCCTTGTCGAGAGATCAAGAACAGAAGACTATCAAAATGTTGTTGTGTAAAATGCGAAAAAATTCATGTACATTGAACATTGTAAGATGATTTATGAAGACTCAACAAAGGATCTCAAAATGTAAATAGTAAATCAGATTATCTAATTATTAATATTAAATTTCTGAATATGACGTGTGTAACATACGTTTTTCAATAACGAAGTCAAGCTTTGCCAAAATAATTTATTAAAAATTTTAGCATTGAGTGTTTTTTTCGCTTTTTTCGTAGACGCAATTAGTTTGTTCATTGAGATGGTCAACAAATAAGGTCTCAATTTTCCTATTTCTTTCTATCTTTTTTTTAATTTTTCGATGTACGAATTCATGCATGAACCTACTTTTTCCCTTTTTTGACTACTTTCCTGTTTTTCCCTCCCTTTCTCTTAAAACATCATAGTTCCTTTGATTTGTATCATTAAATCCCTAACGGTTATTGAATGCTTGGGTGCTACAGAGGTAGATAGGTACTTTTATCTATTACTTCAGCAACAACCCATTATTTTGATAGAAAGATAATGCTATAGATATTACAAAAATTAAAAGCTTATGTCAATATTTTAAATAGGACATTATGCTTTAATATTGAATCTCACCAATAAAACGATTAAATCCTCTTAAAAAAGTATGAGGTGATGCATCGGAGAGATGCTGCGTGCCTAAGGATGGAACTTCTTGAAGCGGAGGGTTAAATTGTGTTATTATTGTTAACTTTTCGACGGTATCAGATCAAGGCCCATGAAATTCATTATGGCAAGGAACGCATGTCATTAGCCGCAGCTCTGAGCATCATGCAGATGACAGTACGATTTGGGCCGGTTCCACCCCAATTTTGAGGGAGAAGTAATAAAGGGCCTCCCATCTCTTTTCCCCTTCCACCAACCTCACGAGATGACCCACGGCTCGACGAATATTACCCCCATACCGCACAGGGGCACTATTCATTTACAAACATCCATGCCTTCTCCAGGATTCGAACCCAGGCCCTACGGCACAGCAGTTAGCGTCACTAACCCCAAAACTGGATGGGTGTGTTGGTATGTTTCCCTAATTGTGTTTTCACTGGTAATATAGGTAAAGGGATAAAGACCTGTTATGCATAAATGTCTACTGCTAATTAATGATAACGGGAATAACTAAAAATAATACTCAATTATTAACCCAAAAAATAAATGATGTAAATTATTTAGTAATGTAAGCATAATTCAATTTGTTCGGAGAAATTCTTTACTAATATCAGGTATTTATTGTCTTGCTTTTCCGGTCCAATTAAAAGATTACGCCTTTGAAGGTGATTGTTAAGAAAACATAACTTTCCGCAGCCTTCAAGAAACAGAATTAGACACATTCCTTCCTATTATTTTATCTTGTTCCGGCTAGAAGGCCACAATCTATATTTGAATGCTTCTTTCAAGGGCTTAAGTGAATGCGTAATGATCCCATAAGTTCCGTTGTCCTCCGGAAACATTTTTCCTCCCTTTTCTAAGTAATAATTACCCCCACAATAGTTCAAAAGAAAAACAAACACATGGGGCTAATTGAAACTAACAAATCGGAAATTCGTTAAGTCTGTCCTCAGACGACATACCCAGATAAGATATCGATTGTCCACTACAGATTCGGCGGCTGTGTGTTAGCAGCTAACGAATCTAAAAATCGAAAGTAGAGAAAGATGGGTGATGTGCACTTATTAATTAAATGTTTACTAACTTTGCATTTCGAAGTTACACGAGGATTATTGGCAACGAACCTCGTAATTTTGAACCACGGTCAAATGACGCGTACGATATTTGAACTGGCACTTCATTCTTCAAACTTCCGCAACCTACCATCATGAGAGGGTGTTTGAACCTCTGAAATTCAACGAGCATCAACCCCTCTACACGTTGGGTACTTAGTGGCATTATGTATCAAGTACTATATAAATACAATTTATATGACCACGGCAATCATGTGGCATTAAGTTGTGGCTGGTGATTGTTTCAGCCAAGCTCCGTATTCAAGTCCATATTTTCCTCTAAGACCCCATGATGTTGAAAGGGATGCACGGGATCCATGGTTCGGAATCTTTAAGTTGGCGTGGCGTGGAACCAAAAATGGGGTGCCAGCTAAGGTCTCTATTTTGTTTTTGACCAAGATTTTAAAATTACTGTGGCTGATTAGGGTCAACAGACAAAAATAAACCAGCGAAAGCATTCAATATAACAATGATATAACTGAAATACTATTAAATTGTTTTCTTGAGGATATTTGAAAAAAATATTATTTGCCAATTATTTTTTTTAACAAGTAACTGTTATTTGTCTGCTATAGTGTGCTTTTATAACGTCTTTTTAAGAATTTACTATTTAATTTCGATATTAACTTTCTGGATTAGGTATGCAGGTTTATTTTATTTTACCTATATTTCGCATTGGTAACTTAGTAATAGTATTTTTAGTATTATATACTTAACATACTATTTCTAGAGTATTTTGTTCATTATATTTAATATTTATAGAATCTTATCCTTACACAATTTTTTTTCTGCCTTGTAGCTCAGTGGTATAGGCAAATACAGGATCCAGGTGACAATCCGTTGGCTAACTATGTGTAACCTTACAATTTTAATTCTAATG